>CAKNXH010081927.1:0-34242 GCA_932178445.1 Andricus quercusramuli
ATTTAATCGCCGTTGATTCATCATTGGTTCAACGTTGGTTCAACATTGATTCATCATTGGTTCAGCATTGATTCATCGTTGGTTAAACATTGATTCATCATTGGTTCGACATTGTACAGAGTTGATTTAACATCGCACAAAGTTTATTACATATCTGATTTATCTATCCAGCTGTTGTGTGAACTGTCAAAACCTAGCCACTTTACAAGTATTTTATCACCACGTTTCTTGATTACTTTTTCCACCAGGTATACGTCTGGATGTTTAACTTTGAGAAGTTCTTGCTCATAAAATCCACCAGCAACGGGTTGTTCTTGATAGTCTTTGAGCCTGTACGTCACTGGATTCGTAAGCATAACTCGATCCACAGTGAATATCTCTGTTGTCCAGTTGGGGGTGTATCCTTTCTCAAAAACGTGCTTGTGCTTGCTGATTCGAACTTTGTCACCAACTTTGAACTTTGGTCTTCTCCTCGGTATATTTCGCAGTTTCTTAAAGCGTTGCATCAGCTCCTCTTCATCCTCGACATTGACATCTTTTGGCTTCATACCGATTGATCGATGTTTGGTATTGTTGTACTTGGAGACGAGAGTAGGCAAAATGTCTATCCACTTATAGTTGCCTCTTAAGCTAAATTGTGACCACATCTTATTCTTAAGCGTGCGATTAAATCTTTCACAGATTGATGCTTTTAGATTACTTTGCGTTGAGTAGAGATTGATGCCATATCGTTGCATAAGTTTTTTAAAATGTGAATTATAAAATTCTTTGCCTTCATCGGTGTGTAAGTTTTTTGGCACACGATCCCGCACAAGTATAGATTGCATTGCTAAAGTAACATCTGGTACACTCTTGCTTTTAACAGGAACCGCCCAAGAGTACTTGGAGAAAATATCTATAACGGTAAGTAAATACTTGTAGCCATTATTCTCACGGGCATAGGGTAGCATTTCAACCAAATCTGCCTGCCACGTCTCGTCTATACCACGCGTTTGCACACGACGACGTGGATAATTCTTTCTAGCAGGTTTATGCAGTTCTGTGACTACTGCCAATTTCTCCTTGTCCATTCTCGAGTGCGTTAAATCGAGCGTCCAACTGGGAAATGAGTTCAGTGTTACGGACTGATCAATTTCTTTGGGTGTCAATCTCCAGATTTTTAAGTTTTTCGTTGATTGATTCTTCGAGTAAACGTATCATCAAACTATTATTGTCAATCTCTGTTCGCATAGATGATGTGACTTGATACACAGTACGTATCTCGTTTTGCACAATACGCTGTACAAGTCCCAAATTGACTGCATCGTATTGTTCTTTGGCCTCACTAACGTTACAAACTCTCTTGCCATCTACATCGTAATGGCCGTCAGAAGTAATCTTGAATCCAACACCAGGCGGCCCACGGCTTCCTGCAGCGGTTCGATCCAGCTGACGTCCAAACACGTCGATACTCATCGTCATACTGATGAAAGCGTTCTCAGTACCCTCCTAATATATGATTTCAGCTTCCCGCAGTTCCTCAATGATTGATATAATTTCATTGTTATGACTCGGGTTGCCTGCTGCCTGAGATGCTAGGAGTAGACGAAGACGATCAACAAGTTCGTTAGGGTCGTCCCAGTAGACGTAGTCAGGCTTTACATTTTTTCTTGCTACCATAAACTGTGGTAGGGAACCTCCACCTTTGGATGATCGTCTGCGTTATACGTTAAATAATTTTGAAATAAAGTTCTTGTACTTATTATTGCTGCTAGTGCGAATGGATTCACTGGGACTGTATCGCTTCTTGTGTGCATTTGTAGCAATCAAAATTTCCTTATAATTGTTTCGATTGTCAGTGCTTATATGAGATTCTGCTGGATTTTGTTTGAATAAAAGTTCAAGGAGACCAACGGTTTTCAGATACTGTTTACCACCAACATTGATATATTGTCCCTCAAAACTAATGGGTTTGTCACCAATCATAAGACTGCCATCATTGAGTTTACGCACACCATAAACCATATCCAAATACTGCTTCCTATTTTTTTGCAGCATCCTGAGAAATTTGTTTGTTAAATACTCGTAATTATCAGCAGACTCAGTCACGGCATTTTCTTGAAGAAGAGTTGTATCTTGCTCTCCTTCAGCATCAGCAGTCATAAAGGAAGCATTATCATCGTCCTCTTCCTGCTCGTCATCCTCCTCCTCATGCTCATGCTCCTCATCCTTTTTCTTTACAAGCTCATTTTGTTGAACTTCCTTCTTGACTGAAGGATTTGATATATCAACCAGTGTCTGCAGTGGCATGACGATTGGCTTAAACGTTTCACTCATTATCTTTTCAGTTGCTTCTTTACCCATTTTGAGCTTTCGATGTTTACGTCGAATCGCCTCACTAGCTTTAGCAATTTGACGGAGCACCTCCTTCTCTTTGTGAAACTTTGACATGTTGACGTGTTGATGTCTCAATTTATAATGACATCATTTTCACTACATGACATGTACTTATAGAGAGATGAAACAATCAAAACCTTTTCTGTATCTTCCCTTGTTGAGCTCACTGTCCTTATCAATTACAACAAATCCATACTTATCAGCATTCCAACATGCTGAACATAAGTCTCGAAACTGAGAATAACTCATATCAGTATTCACATGATCATCATACACATGTCTCAAGTTCCTCTCATCCTGCTTGAAAAGTATCAACATATTGACATTATCTCGAACAAGATGTTTAGGAATTCGAGCGTAAGTTTGACATAAGTAAAAACTATCAACATGAGCGTGTCTTCCCATACAGAAAAAGGCTCTAATGTTATCCTGCTTCTCACAGGCCACATCGTCAAATACAATTATTGAATTTGCTTGAGCTTCACTTGGTTGTATTACATCTTCATGCTCACTAAAAGGAAAATATTCAACACCTTCTACATTATTTAACACCCGCTCCAAGAATTTGTACTTTGGTTGCTTGAGGGATTTTGAGTAGACGTAGACATTGTCAAATTTTAATCCATTTGGGTGTAGGATTAGGGCAAGTAATGTATTCGTCTTGCCACAATTTGATGGTCCGCATAATACTGCTCGAATGCTGTCTGGTAGTAGGCTGCCACGACGTTTTACCGTCTTCTTCTCTGATTGAACTAAGGTGTTAAAGTTGCCAACTGGAAGTTTAACGGGTTGTGTCTTAAAGCGCATCTTGAACTCGACTGTCATGAAAGCTATAAATACAGCCCTTATATAATTCTTACATCAGTTGCGTGCTTACCTTTGCTCAGTTAAGACTGATTGTGCACCATAAAGTGAACAAAGTATCACGCCGTAATCATCGAGGTAAAGGACTGATCAACAAAGTTATAAACAACTTGCCTTTTGAGTTGCACTTGCCTGGCTACCAATACTGTGGTCCAGGTACTAAGCTAGCCAAACGACTTGCTAGAGGTGATCCCGGTATCAATCCTCTAGACGCTGCGTGTAAAGAACACGACATTGCATACTCGCGAAATCGTGAAAACGTTGAAGTGAGAAACGCTGCAGATCGTGTACTAGCTAGTAAAGCCTGGCAGCGCGTTTTTGCTAAAGAAGCTGGAAATAGCGAGAAAGCGGCAGCATTAGCAATAGCTAACGTTATGAATGCCAAAGCGAAACTCGGTATGGGGCTGACGAAGAAACCCAGTTCAAAGAAGAGGAAACCTAGTGTGAAAAAGAAACCAGCTGCAAGAAATAAACTAATAGCATTCAGAAAGGTTGTGAATGCAGCTAAGAAAGCAATTAAAAGAAGTAGTGATGCAAAAGTGGCAATCAAGTCTGCAATCAGAGGTGCACAGAAAGCTGTCAAAAGTGCAGGCGATAAACATCAAGTGCAAAATCCACGTGTTCTACCAATCGCTTCGAAAGTCGGTGGTGTTTTGCCACTGATTCCAATTTTTGCCGGACTCAGTGCACTTGGAGCTCTCTCTGGTGGAGCAGCAGGTGTAGCTAAGGCGGTAAATGATGCTAGCGCAGCTAAGCAACAACTGGCAGAAGCTCAACGTCATAACAATGCAATGGAGGCTATTGCTCTAGGAAAAGGTTTACACCTAAAACCCTACAGAAAAGGATTAGGTCTTCATATGAAACCTTACCGAAAAGGACAGGGACTTCGTCTAAAACCGGCATCAAAAAACGTGTAGTGAAGCTACCTCACCATGCACTCACTGATACCGATCTTTTCAAGTATGCTAAAGCTCTAAAGATTTCACATTTTCGTGGAGTATTTATGCGTAATCAACTACCAGTAAAGGGACCTCGTCAAATTGAGTCAGCTATTGTTAACCTTGATGATAGTCACGGCCCAGGTACCCACTGGGTAAGTTATAGAAAGATCGGTGATAATGTCCTATACTTCGACAGTTTCGGTAATCTTCGTCCACCTTTGGATCTCGTAGATTACCTAGGTGTTGGTAGCGTGATAAAATACAATCATGACAGATATCAGGATTATGACAGTGTTGAATGTGGTCACTTTTGCTTAAAATTTCTAGCTGGACAACTAAATATAAAAGACAAATACTGTCTATATAAGAACATGTAATAAACGGACTAGAGTCAGTACAGAGAAAAACACGATCATGGAAGAATCATTTACTCTCACGATAACAGGAAACTCTTCTGTGCTAGACTCAGAGTATTTTCCACCAATAGAACTCTCTCCTCATAAGAACTATGTACTTGGACTCGTTGAAATGCTTGCATTTAATGCGATTCCTAACGTTGACACTAGAAAGAATAAAATCTATGTTGGTGATCGAGTTGTGACCATACCTACTGGCAGCTATGAGATTGAAGACATTGAGAGTTATGTCCAGAAAGCTCTAGCAATTGATGGAATTACAATAAACATCAAGCCAAATAATAACACATTGCGCAGCGAGATAAAGTGTGATCGCAAAGTGAACTTTCAACCTCACGATTCTATTGCACGATTGTTGGGATTCGCTCCACGTGTTCTCGAAGCCAATAAGACTCATACTTCGGATCTACCTGTGGCTATTCTCAAAGTGAATGCTCTGCGAGTTGAGTGTAATATCTCTACTGGAGCTTACATAAATAATCGCAAAGTGCACGCGATTCATGAATTCTTTCCTGTTGTACCACCAGGATATAAGATCGTTGAAGTGCCGTCACACGTCATTTACCTTCCAATCGCTGTGAAGACAATACATCAAATTCAGCTCCGCATAGTTGATCAAGACGGAGACTTGGTGAATTTCCGAGGAGAAGTGATAACAATACGACTGCACGTCAAGTCATCATAATGGGTATAGTGTACAATCGCAAAGGTGTTTATATAACAGCGTCAACATGCGAAACACACGCCAGTTCTCAAGCAGCACGCAAGGCGCTAACACCTCAGAACGTGCTCTTTCTGACACAGCTTGGTCTGAAGATCAAACCTCGTGGAAAAAGAAACTGAAGCGACCATTCAAGATATTGATCATCTCCTTCTGTTGTAATAAAAATGGAAGAAATACTAAACATTCAAGCACCAGTGAGATTTGATGAGTCCGTAGCTCACTATGAGATTCACTCACATCAGCCTTATGCTTCATCGTCATTCAACAACAGTGATGAAATTCGAATTGCTGTCCAACATCAAGATTTGTGTATACTACCCAGCAAGAGTTCACTGCATGTGTATGGAAGACTGACAAGGTCTGATGGAGTAACAGCTGTTACTGGTACAGCACTAGTGAGCAATGCCATCTGCTATCTGTTTGATGAAGTTCGCTATGAACTCAATGGTATTGAGATTGATCGTTGCAAAAATGTCGGTCTCACTAGCACCATAAAAAGCTACGTCTCATTTACCCCCGGGCAAATTTATTTAATGGAGAATGCAGGATGGCTAGACATCCCGGAAGGAACGAAACGTCTGACCGATAATGCGGGATACTTTGATGTCACTATACCACTCAGTATGATCCTGGGATTTGCTGAAGACTATCGGAAGATCGTTGTAAACGCAAAGCATGAACTCATCTTGACAAGATCACGCAGTGACTTGAATGCCATTGTTCAAGCACGACAAGCGCCAGGAAACGAAGAGCAATATAAGATCTCAATTCATAAAGTGGAATGGATGATACCATATGTAATGGCTTCGGATGAGCAAAAAATAAATTTGCTGAACATCATTGGAAAAGATTTTCTCACAACTATGAGTTTTCGCTCATGGGAATTGTATGAGTACCCCCTGATTCCCACCACCTCAAGACATATATGGACTGTGAAAATATCAACTCAGTTGGAAAAACCACGTTACGTTATACTGGGTTTCCAGACAGGTAGAAAGGATAGACTAGCCAGATATGCTAATCGCTTCGATCACTGCAATATAACCAATGTCAAGTTATTCCTCAATTCACAGTACTATCCGTATGGTAATTTAAATCTGGAGTTTGACCATAATCAATTTGCACTTCTGTATGAGATGTATGCAAACTTTCAGACAGCCTACTATGGTAAAGAGCCTGAACCAATGTTGAAGAAAAGTGATTTTAAAGAATACGCTCCTCTCTGTGTCATTGATTGCTCAAAACAAAATGAGTTTCTCAAACAGACCTCAGTGGACGTTCGTTTGGAATTTGAATCTGCAGACAATTTTCCCGCTGAAACTGCAGCCTACTGTCTAATTATACATGACCGTATGATTCAGTACCAACCACTGAGTGATAGTGTGAAAAAGTTGATTTAAGATGATAGTGGTGGGGAGAAAAGGTATAAAGTAGATGATTTTAGTAAGAAAATTCAGTTTTCATCGAAATGGAGTTCATTGCAGACGTGCAAGGCTTCAAGAAGCCCAACAACCAGTTCGTCTTCAAGGAATTGGCTATAGTTCCCCTCCAGGAAGAAGCTCAACCTCTGGTCTACCTCTTTGAACCTCCCTGCTATTGGAACTCTCTGCCTGCTCGATACAAGAGTGAAAATTTGTGGCTGTCTCGCAATTATCACGGTATCGGGTGGACTTCTGGTGACATACCCTACGAGGAGGTGAGACCTATACTTCAAGATATACTACTTGGTGCTTGTGCTATTTACGTCAAAGGACTTGAAAAGAAGAAATGGTTTGACGAGTTTGGATTGCATGTACGCAATTTGGAGGATTTGGGCTGTCCTTCGCTAAAGAAATTACACAATGCAGTTTCCATCACGCGTAATCATCATACCCAGTTCTGGAATCACAACTGCGCTGTCCGAAATGTCCTGACGCTCAAGACCTGGTTCTTGACTCCTCAGGATCAGCCAACCATCAGTATCTATGCTGGAAGCAGTGCTGACAACGATGACGCTGATGATGTGACTAAAAGTGTTGATACTACAGATTGTTGTTTGAAAAATACAAAGCTTAAAGACTGTTATAATAAGTGCGAATTCATGTTTTAAGAATGTTTCTTTCAACGAATTAGGCTAAGATTTTACCTTGTTAAATTAGTTTAAGATTTTACTTCATAAAAGTAGGTTCGGTCTTTTTCTTGAATAAAAAAAAATTAAAGGTATTGAAAGTGTTCATTACTTTTAAACCTATCCCCAAGTTAAGCATTAGTCAAGCTAAATCAAAATGTTTCAAATTTCTAGCTATTACATTTAATATCATTATTAGATGGTACCACTAAGTCAATAATAATGTTATTAACAATTAAATTTCACGAACATTACCTGTATTGAATGCCACTACTATAGCTCAAGAGTCTGATTTTTTCGAAGCTTCTAGAAGATTTCAATTTATAGTTTTTATATCTGAAAGTATTGTGCATGTTTTGGGAAAATACAATGTAAAAATAATAAATAATACAACCCTTAAAGTAAAAGAATAAACATTTTTTATTTAATACTCATTATATTAGGTATAAAATCTTACATGCATGACATTTTCAAAAATTATTATTAATTTTTCTTTCACAAATTTCAAATCTTTTTTAATATTCAATCGTGCACCCCTTATGCTTGAGAATAATGAGACAACTTCTTTTGCTGTATTAATTTTTCCTTTCATTATGGACTAGCGGTATATTGTCAGTTTTTAACGTTTTTCCTGGTTTTTAGACTCTACCTTTTTCTCAGAAATTGATGTCTTAGTTGAGGATGGTAATGAGGGCAGTGATTGTTTCAAATAACCAGAACGCAAAGGAGCGCAAGTTGCATCTGCTGCCATCTATGATTGATAGAGTTAATAAAACGATATACTAGGCTATATATATATATATTTTTATATATATACATATATATGTATATATATACTACATAGACTTTGACCTGTAAAATCTCTTCGATTTCTTGTCTTCTAGTCTTAAATCGAGGTAAAGGAAGATCTATTGTTTTCAAGTGGAAACGAGGATCATTTTGATGGCATGATTTACAGCAGCAGCATTGAGGTGTCATATCTTGCCTCTTTCCGAGCGATGTATTAGGAGTTGGTTATGATAGTAATGATGCAGATGGATCACCCTTCACTGCCACAATCCAAGACAGTAACACAATTATTGAAATGAACTCTCATAAAATAAGATTATAAAAAAGAATTTGAATTTAAAGAAGTAAGCAATATTCTAATTTCCTATTACAATTTATTAATTATAAAATTATAATTATACAATTAAGAAAGAACGCTTGATTAAGTAAAGTATATATATATATATATATATATATATATATATCAACACTTCCATTCAATATGACTCTATCTGCTGACAGAGCCCTGTATGAAACTATGCTCTGTGTGTAAGCATAGGGAATAGTCTCATACACGGCGCTGTCAGTACATAGACTCATATTGAATGGAGTCGTCGATATATCTACTTATTTTTATTTGACGCACATTCAGGTTTACGTCCGCTTGTAATGACTGGCTGTGTTTTTTAACGATAAGTAGGATTCATTATTTCGGTGTTCCGTCTTTTACTGGCATTTCTTTCTTCGTCATCACTGCTTACATCCGTTCACGATAGCTGCATGCAGTGATGATGACTGAAGTGGAGCGGCAATGATTGTGTTAGTGATGAGGATGATGATGCTGGTGGTAATGCTATCGATAGTGTCTGTGGTAGTGGTAGCGGTGTCTGTGGTAGCGGTAGCGGTGTCTACGGTAGCGGTGATGCTGAGCTGGAACGTGATTTGGATGGTGCCGACGATGACAACGATGAGCTTCTCCAGACTCTCCAGATTTCTTAGCAATCTAAGAACATACGAGAAAATTAAATTAATAGCATAATGCAATATGAAGAACACTTTTCACTGCTTGTATCACTGGACGAATAACAACAAACATTTTTCGTAGAACGACTCTTCTTCTCAACCATTGACATTTATTTTCACGCACTTTTTTCACAAGACACTTTAATTCGTCACACACTTCTCACTTCACATTGATTCACATTTCATCACAACGCGAATTGAAATTCACGCCTCTGAATATGGGCTTTTTAAAGAGAAGTCCCCACTATGCCCTAGCGGGATACGGAGCGCGGGAAATTCCACGTCTGCGCGCCTCTGAATATGGGCCGGAGACCCCACGACGAGACGCCGCGGCATGTATCTGAACTTCAGTGTCACACTCTCGCGGTAAAACAGATATCACATTTATCGACTGTATGTTTAAAAACGTTGCCGGTAACAACTTATCGACTAGTGACATATTAACACGGAACGATTATCGTTTATCGGTAAATTACCGGTCATTGTTTTACCGACTTTTAGCTTGGAACAGAACCCTGCCATCGAACTGTCCGCGCCACCTACATAAAAGTTGCTTGTCGGTTCGGTCGGTAAAGCAGGGACCATGCTTATTGACTGAATCAAGAGTCTGCGCGAGTTACCGACTGTCGGTAACTGACCAGTGGCGCCATCGGTCGGTGGCAGCTGGAACTACGTAGTGGTGCCGCAGAACTGTCATAGCTATACTACTTCTACTTCCTTAGGCTTGGGTGGATTTTTTACAGAAACAGGGAGATCACTGAAGAGGCGCGATGGGCCAGCGAGAAACTGTTGATTCTCCCTGATCTATCTCTCCCTCTTCTGTATTCTCCTCCTTGCGTCAGATAACAGTCGTATTTTGTCAACAATATGCTGCTTGATTGTCAGCAGCTATGACTTGTTTGGTGTGTGATTCAAGATCCTTAGTTCTTGGGCGAACTTTCAAACCCTTTTCTTGAACGGTCCACCAGATGTTATGTAGTCAATCACACATTGAACACGGGACGCATTCTGTCTTGCCCATCCAATTTTCTTGTTCAGTTAATGCAAGCGTCTTTTGGTCTTTTGATCCGTCGTCGGTTTTAGCCTTCGATTTGAATCAGCCAAAGCTCTCGCAGCACCATGAACTGAGCAATTGATGGTCCAAAGGTCGGACACTTGCGAGATATATCCACGAGGGGAGGCAGCCATTCCATCCAGATCTTGGGGCTTAAGAGGAACTTGCATGGTGATGTTCCACCTTGTACTGCAATTGCGATCATCTCTCAGAAGGTTCCTAATTTTTGCGGTTGGTCTTGATGTTGCTCCTTCATCTTTGTCTACAGCTTGATCAAGCAGTGGCTAGGGAAGCGCTCCGCGTACATATCCATTTTTCCGGAGGTTGTCAGCTTGATATTGCAAAGACTGATGCGAAACGTGCTGAAGCTCTGGGTGTTTATGGCACCACAGAGTGTCCATACGCACCATTAGACCTCCACGAATAGGGTTGATGCTGGCATCGTAGCAGTCTAGTACATCATTCTTAAGTTGATCCGTCCACTCAATGTGGGCGCTTCGCCGGTTCGTCATCGTGTCTCCATCTAAATTATTTTCAGCACCGCGAACTCTAGGATGATCGGTATTGTTTGCCGACCCATTGTCATGTGCTCCGCGCGTTCGATTGTTTTGAACCTCATCTACAACATTTTTATGTTTTGGTGGTTTCATTGTTGTTCCCACGAGCAGCTACGGAAGGGGTTCGTCCATCCTTGCAGAGCCCCGCGTGTGAGGATAAGACTGTTACTCTGAGAGGTCGCCCGGTATTCCAGAGTCACCGTTGAAGACACCTTACCCAGGTGCCATTCAGCTTTCGGCACGGTTGTTACGCCTTCGCTTAGGGGTTATTACTTCGGGACCATCCCTGGACAATTGTTGCTGGAGATGCGGCGTAGAGGGGCACAGAGCTGTGGATTGTAAGAGCAGACCTCAATGTTATCTCTGCTCTGGAAAAGAGGGAGTACCCCGGACAGATCATCTCCCGGGGACCATGAGATGCTCCACGTTCAGAGAGACAGCCGCGCAGCGGAAAACCAGGAGAAACGAAATAGTTCCCGAAGGAAGAAACCTGCAGAAATGAGAGGCAGTCCAACCTATGACCCCCAACCAGGATGTCGAAAGCCGACGAGCCCGATATGCGGTACCACCACACATATTGAGGACGATGCGTACATCCTGGTTGAGACAAGATGTCAAAGAAAACAGAAAACCAGAAGAAGCCCTAGTAGGCAAAGAAATGGCACTCCCTGAAGTAATGCGAAAGCGTTTCTGGGGGGATTCTTGCCAAGGAGAAGGGGTGGTCGTTTTTAATGGGTCCCTTGGTGGCATTATTATAATGACAAATATGATTTTGTATAATGTATAATTATACCCAATGTATAATTGAATATTATATATATCAGGGACATTGTAGTGATGCGACGAAAATCCCGACACCACCGAGAAGTGCGGACCCTGCACGGTGTATTCTTGAACATATTCCACCAGCCTCGTAAAAAAAATGTGTTTCAGACCAAGGACTCCGAGGTCAATCCTGCCAATCATTCGTGGAGAGAATAAAAACTCCACCACTCACACGCCCATATAGGAAGAGAAAATCCAGATCATTCTGATACAGCAAGGACTATCTCACCACTCTTCCCATAAATACTATGTGCATTTCAGTTCACTTAAATTCTCTAGAGGTCTGTCCAAAATATCGGATTGTTCTTTCATGTCATACTTCGGATTTAGTGGCATAATCACCGTCCTCAAAAAATCTTATCGTACTTGTTTGGTTCAAGCTGTTATTTGCACAAAATAAAAACGCAAAAAGCTGATAGGGATGTCTTTCTTCTATTAGCAAAAACTTTTCAAGAATATTGGAAATAATAAAAAAAGGTGGGGTTTTCCAGAAAAGATTATTTTCATTTTTTTAACATTTGAAGAAAAAAATAAACAGAATTTTCTGGATACCCCCACCTTTTTTATTTTTCCCAATAATATTTGGAAAAGTTTCTGCTAATGGAAGAAAGGCATCCTATCAGCTTTATGCGGTCTAAACCATTTTTGAATAAGTTTTGAAGGCCGGAAATTTAAAAGTCAAACCCAAACATTCTGGATTGTGTTAAGAAATTCAGGACTGAGCCGCGACTAATTCCTAAACTGCAGGCAGCGCTACCAATGCATTGGTAGCCCACATTGCAATGTGGGCAGCACTCTTCTTCTGGATAGAGCGCTGGGCGCATAGCACTCTTCTAGCAAAATTCACCCTGGATCCGGTTTGCTAGAAATATAGGATTCAGTACCTATTTTTCAAATCCCATTTTTCTGCGCGAGGTTTTTATATAGTTCAATAGATTCATTTCATCAAAACGAATAAGTTCAATACACCAGAGCCTCGATAGATGAACAATCTCGAGGGTTGCCTGAAAATAGCCTTGTTCATATAGCGCGTACAGCAAAACGTAAACAGTCAGGGCCGCCTGAACTGTTTCCATAATATTGCGCAATCTACTTGACTGAATATTAGTGCATGCTTTTCTTCAGAGGCAGAGTCGCAACCGTCTCTCGTCCTGTCCCCTAAGAAACTGCGGGGACCAGCAATTCTAGGAATTGTTGGAATTGTTGTCTAGGGAGTGTTGGTGAGAGAAGGAACACAGGGGAAGAAAGGGGGAAGATGGAGGTTGAAATAGAAAAGTATTTTAGAAGGAGTGGACTGCAGAGCGATGAAGTGAGAAGGATGCATGAGGAGGAGAGAAAGGTGTATGAGGTGGTGGAGAAGAACGGCATGCAACGAGAGAAGGCAGAAGGGGAGGAGAGAATAAGAGGATCAAGGTTCAATGTGAATTATGGGTTGATTATGCTAAGGGAGAGAGCGCAGTATTTGTCTGAGAAAGGAGAATGATGAAATGTCAGTTCCGAAATCCAAAAGCAACTGAAGAAGCTATAGATTCCGATGATAGGATCAAGGAGATTTTTTTCAAATTCACTTTATTTAATCCAGACCAAATTTCAGTACATGAAACCTAAAATGTGCTTGATTAATTTCAGACTGGTTTCACACGGGAGATTTAGGATAATATGATAAAAGGGATTGTATTAATCACGTGGATAGAATCAAGGAACTTATAAAATACAGAGGTCACCAGGTTTCACCTCTAGAAATTGACAATATTTTTTTAAACATCCCGGAATGCAAGACGCTGCTGTAGTAGCAGTTCCACATCGTATGGATAATGAACATCCTATTGTTTTTGTCACTGAAGCTTAAAACTCAGTAGTAATAACACTCATTTATATTTCTTTTGAAGTTCTAGCAGATTGTAGTAGTTATAAAGTAGCCGTAAATTTGAAAATAGAAATGTTAATTCCTTTCTACGAGAAGAAATTAAATGCCAATATTACATAAAATGCAATTTAAAAGCATGCTCTTCACAGGAAAATAATGAATGATCCCTCTTAAGGGGCCCGCATAGATTCTCTTCAGGCCATGAGGAGAAATGAGGTTAGTTGCCCTCGAGAGCCCCTCGCAGTGGACCTGACAGTAAACTTTGAATAATTGGCTTCTCCTAATAATGATATTGTATTGTTAGTTAAAACAAATGATATGAAAAAACCTTCCCGCTGCAGGAAATCCAATTTTTTTTAAACGCAGAAGTTACTTCTTTTGCAAGTTGATATGCAGGTTCAAAATAGGAACTGGTGGAATAAACTTTTGTTCTCGATGATACTTAAAAGCTTCTAGGAGGAATAGCATTTCTTGAAAAATTACCAGAAACACCAACAGAAGGGAAAATCCGAAGAAAAAACGTAAGGAAATAGCAAAGATTAATACGCAATAAACATAACTACTAGTAAGAAATTAATGTGAAAAGTTTTAGTTTCTTAAATACATAATACAAGAAGTATCAGCCCCTTTCTTCCAAAGCTTCCAATGTCCCAACATTTGCATTCAACAAGACCATCTGACCTGAAATAGAAGAATATTTTTAAACTGGTCCAATATCAAACAACTTGATTACATTTTAAAAGCATTTCTATATGTATATATTAGTGTGATCCTAAAAAGTTTTTATAATTTTTTTCTCAAATGAGTTAATTAACTGGCTCAAGGGTCTCATCGGAATAGTTGTACCAGAGGGGCTTCATCGCGAGGTGCAGCTGTTCTGGGGAACTGGAGGACTCTAGTCTCTGGGATCTAAACTAAGGAGCGATTCTTCCAGAGGGTAATAGCAACACATTTTTTAACATACCCGCGTACCTCCCTCAGTCGAGGCAGACACGCTGAAGTCACAAAAGAGGTGTCTTAACGGAGACATAGGGACGCTAGGTTGAATCCCATAGTATGTAGATCCGCCCCCTGTAAGCGGGGCTCTGTATGGAGCATTCCTCATTCCCCTAGCTTCCAGTGGGACCAAATGAGCGACACACAAAAAATTAATACAAACAATGAGGGCTTGGATCCGGGACACTCATCTAACCTACCGCCCAAGGTGAGCGGCTCCTCAAGGACCAGCCCACCAGGAGTGGTGCAGACTTCTGACACCGATGACAACAATCTTGTGAGAGCCAGCTCAGCGCGGTTTGCCCTAGTGAGAGTTGACGTTGCGTCAGGTTATCCTGAAGCATGTTCAACACCCGAGGAATCGGACAGGCAGACATCTGGTCGCGGGACTGGCTAGTGGAGAGAACTCCAGCGTTTAAGCTTAAGAAGGGGCTCAACCTGGAGATGAAGGGTACGGGGTGTCGTCAAAGGTGCCACAGAGAAACCATACTGATTCCCGGTACCTCCGAGTATCCGTAGACCACTCTGAGGCGCCTAAGCTTCCAGAAGCAAACTCTACGACCCGATTCCTGAGAGGTGTATTTCAACGGGCAGAGAGCCAGTCCGAAGGGGAAGGGGTGGATTCTAGTTGTTCGTCTTTCCGAATTTTCATTCAGAGCCCTTGCAGCTCTGGATTATAGACCCTATCTAGGAGACGACCCAAATTAGCTTAATTATGGCTGAGACGGGAATCTCTATCATGCAGATTGATTTGCACCACATTAAATGTGCCTCGGTGGTTTTAACCAAGCATGTTTCAGTGGTGCAGACAGTACTTGCCCTAATCCAAGAACACTGGTTTTAAAGGGAGAGGATTAGTGGCTTGGGAGGGTATGACTCTATATATAAGATGCTATGCGAAAAAACATTAAGGGCATGCATAGCTGTTGAGACATCTGAAAGACAGCTCAGTATGAATTCAATAAAAATGTAAGTATTCATGAACAGAAAGATTGGAGGGGATTTTGCGAGGAATCAGATATCACTCTGGATGCAACGAGACTCCACACGATCCTGGTAAAAAAATTCGGAAGCTAGCCGCGAGCTCATAAGAATCGAGGATGATGAGTTTGCTGATGACGGAGAAGCAACGCTGAATCACCTGATGGAAGTCCACTTCCTGGGTTTTCAGCGAACTCAAACGGACCGAGAGGTGAAAGTCTGGGACCAAGAGAGGGAGACGGCCGCTTGAAATTTCGCCGCCAAGGTCATTGATATGAAGAAGAGGGAATGTGTTGTTCGTTCCTTCTGCCCCTTTAAATCGCTATAGGCAATATTAAGGACAAGCAGTACCCTAAAACACGTGCCATCGGCATGGCAGAATGGTAGAGTAGCCCTCATTTCACCTGGGAAGGAGGGCTACACTGCTGCTAAAGGTTTTCGGCAATCAGCTTCCCGTCCTTTATTCTGAAGACGCCAGAGGAGCTGGTCGAGAGATATATCAGGGATGAGGTGCTTTTGGCCTCCACGCTGCATAGAGAGAAGCAAGCATTTCAGGCAGACTTGGATATAGCGAGTGCCTTTAGCAATACCCCTCCAGAAGCCATGTCAAGAGGCTTCAAGGGTTGGCTTGCCGGCCCAGTTAGTTAGCTGGATAGAAAACCGGAGGTGCCTCGAAGCCAGACATAGTAAAACCTGATCAGAGGAATAACGCCGCTGGGATGTCCTCAGACGGATGTCTTGTCAGTCTTCCTATAAAATATTGTAGTGAACGGCCTCCTGCATATGCTAAGTAAGGAAGGGTATTATACCCAGGGATACGCGGATGACTTTCTAATCCTTTTAAGGGGGGCTCATCTGGAAACGTTGATGAGTCTTACAAGGTCGGCGCCGCGCACCGTTGATAATAAATCGCTTCAACTTCACAAATACTTTTCGCGTCCCCATCTCAAACAGGGATATGTGGAAAGTAAATCACAGTAAATCCCAAGAATAAATTCTATCTTGTAATCGGATAAAAACGCTGCAGCACGTTTATCTACTGAAAGATAAAATTTATCTGACGGAAGATAACATTTATCGTGCGAAAGATAAAATTTATCTGGCGGAAGATACATTTTTTTCACGAAAATATTTATGTCAAATACGTGAGCCTATGTAAACTGAAAAGAGCGGCTAGTTTCACCGAAATTCGATGGGCCTAGATCCAAAATTTTCGGTGGGTCTATGAAACCTGGAAAGGACGGTTATGTTTACTGAAATCCTCAAGGATCAACTGCCTGACTCGAGTATTTCCTTGAGAAATTTGAAAATCCTGGCGGTATTCTTTGGTTAAATCACCTTCGAAAATTACGCGAGGGTCTTCTACTCTTCGCAAGTATTTTGAAAATCCATTTCCCCTTATTACAAACAACACTTTATTTAAATGATTCAAACCAAAAAAACCATTAATCTACACTTACACGATATATAGACTGCACTTAGGTTACCTTATAGTGCTTGTTTACAAATTTAAAAGTCTTCATCAGAGTCGACAGAAACTAAAGGTTCGTCCAACAGAAGTAAAGGACTGAAGTTGGCTGAGTGTCCTTGTCCTCCGCACAGTGATGCTAATAGACCGCGACTTTTCCAATTGCGCAAGCGTTGCGTTGGAAGGGGAAAGCCACGTTATTGGCTGTAATACGCGCGCTTCTTTTAAATGCTATAAATTTACACAAATATGGCGACGGACTAAAAATAAGGAATAATGCTACTTTTATTTTTAAGTCGAGATATTATAATAATTTATGTTAATATGGTTCATATATATTACTGCAATAACTATAAGACCCATGATAATACAGTATTTTATTATTATTACTATGAATGTAACTATAATAACTAACTATAATACTATAATAACTATAATATAGTAACTATAATACTATAATGTACTTAATATCCCAGTAAAACATCCCATTGTAATATAAAGTTTGTCTGAAAATATAGTAAAGTAACCGCCCCAAAGTTCAAAATTTTCAAAATTAAAAGAAAAAATATATTATTTTGACTAAGTTCTTATACTACTATAACCTATAATTCAAATATTTACAAGATTCTATTAACTTAAAAGTTTCATATGAGACCTCCAAAATGTTTTTTATCACATTGTTTCTAATAATGTTTTTCTCTCTGTGAATACTCTATCAAATAAAAGATTCGATAACAGGTTATTTCCAAGTATAATTCTACAGGCTACGGATCCATTCAAATATTATGCATTTTTTTTAAACATTTGACTCGAAATATATATACAGTACTATATTAAATTAAATTTAAATTGCCTCAGATTCTTAACTTTTCAAGTAAAAATTTCTTCCATAATAGATGAATTTTCAATTTAAAAAATCCTTTTTCAACCAAAAATTGAATGGTTAAATTTTCAGTTCAAAAAATTAGTATTCAACGAAAAAGCTACATTTTCAAATAAAATAATGGAATATTGAATTGGAATAAATAAATTTTAAGTTTAAAGCAAATTTTTTACACAAAAAATGAATTAAAAAAAATCTTCACATATTCAAACAATGCGATGCATTTTTAACACAAATTATTAATCTTCAACTGCAATACTTGAATTTCAAACCACAAAGATTAATTTTCAACTAAAATGATGAATCTCTAACTAGAATAACCGAAGTTTCAACCAAGATTGATTTATTCAAATTTAAAAAATTTGAACTTCAGGGCAGTTCATTTACGATTTTTAGACAAACTTTGATATTTTAATCGGACATTAAGTAAATTACATTTTCCATCGTAATAATAATAAAATACTGTGTTACCATGAATCTTATAGTTATTGCAGTAACATATATGAACCATATGAACATGAATTATTATAGTTTCTCGATTTGAAGAAGAAAATTAATTTGAAGCATTTAAAATAAGCGCGCGTTTTACGGCCAATGACGTGTCTTTCCCCTTCCAACGCGACGCTTGCGCAGTTGAAAAAGTCGCGGTCTATTAGCAGCACTGCCTCCGCATCACAGAAGCTCTAACCGGCCAGGGTTTAGAAGCCAAGTTCAGTCCTTTACTTTTGTTGGACGAACCTTTAGTTTCTGTCGACTCTGATGAAGACTTTTAAATTTGTAAACAAGCACTATAAGGTAACCTAAGTGCAGTCTATATATCGTGTAAGTGTATATTAATGGTTTTTTTGGTTCGAATCATTTACATAAAGTGTTGTTTGTAATAAGGGGAAATGGATTTTTCAAATTTCTGCGAAGAGTTCTGTAAGTCAGACCTATTGATAAGACCCTCACGTAATTTTCGAAGGTGATTTAACCAAAGAATGCCGCCAGGATTTTCAAATTTCTCAAGGAAATACTCGAGTCAGGCAGTTGATCCTCGAGGATTTCAGTAAACATAACCATCCTTTCCAGGTTTCATAGACCCACCGAAAATTTTGGATCTAGGCCCACCGAATTTCGGTGAACCTAACCGCTCTTTTCAGTTTACATAGGCTCACGCATTTGACATAAATATTTTCGTTAAAAAAAATTTATCTTCCGCCAGATAAATTTTATCTTTCGCAAGATAAATTTTATCTTTCGTCAGATAAATTTTATCTTTGAGTAGATAAATGTGCTGCAGCGTTTTTATCCGATTTCAAGATAGAATTTATTCTTGGGATTTACTGTGATGGTAACCCACTCTTTTGAGGGGAAATCTGGTACACAGGCGGCTCCAAAGAGTGGGAGGATCAAGAGCAGGAATCTATGACAGCGCGGGGAGAAGGATAGGGAGCCCGCTTGGATGACATGCCTTCTTTTTTCAGCGGTGGTCCTGATCGTCCTTCGCTGTGCTAAGACATTATTAGAAGAAAACGCTGCTGGTAGGCAGACTATAATCTGCAGGGACAGCCAAGCGACATTGACTGCAGTTGGGAAACCAGACATAACATCAGAGCTGGTTTGGGAATGCAAAAAGGCATTAAAGCAACTTGCAGAACAGAACAAAAGCACTCTCATGTGAGTTCCTGGCCACACAGACATCAAGAGCGACAGTCAGCTGGCAAAAGGAAGCGCAGCAAGTGAATACATAGGACCGTAACAGGTACCCGAAAAAGACATAAGGAGAGTAATTCAGATGCTTACAGTGCACAACCCCCGACAGAGTGCAGGAAATGTGGCAGAGATCAGTGGTTGATATACTGTGCTTCACCAAGAGCTTTGGGGTTAACTATTGAGAGCGAATAGTTAAGGGTGAGGCACAATAGGCTTTATAGCTTGAGCGCCAGAAGGGCTCAATCGGGGCTTCCAGCCTGCATATAAACTTACTATTTAAATAACAATATCCAAATTCAAAAATCTAATGGGCAACAACATAATTCTACATCTGGATTTTGAAGAGTTTAACATTGGAAATAAAAAATTAAATACTTAAAATAAACCATATTTAAAATCGTAGCTATATTTCGAAATTAGAGGCCATTGAAATGAAACACTTTTTATTTCGACGTCTTCGAACAGAAAACAAAAATCAAATATAACATTGAACATTGAAACCCTAACTTGGTTTCCCTGACTGGTAATTGTTTCTGCTCTCAATTTTTCATAAGGATTATTATTTTTGCAACAAAAAATTATTATGAAATGAAATGAATTACCTGTTTTGAAAACACGAGTAGCACCTTCTGCTCCTACAATACAAGGAAGTCCATATTCTCTGGCTACGACAGCACCATGACTAATTAATCCTCCAAGTTCGGTTACCACACCACCCAATAAAGGGAAATATGGACTCCAACCAATATCAGTCGCTCGAGTTATTAAAATATCACCAGATTGAATTTCTCCAGCTTGCGATAAGTTTGTTATAACACAAGCTCTCGCATAAATTGTTCCATTGTAAACTGAAGATCCTGTGATTTTCGCGACACTTTGATGACTTGGATTTTCGTTCAAAAACTGTTGAATTCGTCAATATTTAAGTGTGTACATACTGAATTTCATTTATTGATTCAATAAATATATCTGAATATTAAAATCAATTTAACAAACCTGAAGTGGTTTTGGCACCCCTACGTTTAATTCCGAATACTGATCCTTTTCCAACCTCGAATAGAGCCTCTGTCTTCTAAATGCTCTGAAAATCAAAGTTAAAAAGTATCAGAATAAATCCGAATTAGCTGATTTTTAAATCCCACAAGATCAAATTTCAACAAAAAAGTTCATTTTTAATCCAAAACATAAATCTTTAACCACAAAGTTGCCGTTGCAACCAAGTAGTTGAAATTTCAAGTGAAATAGACGAATTTAAAAAATAAATGAAAATTTTCAACTAACTTACTTTCGAACTAAGGAAAGGTCAGGTTTCTCAATCAATAATCCAATCTCGTGGTGAGTTAAGAAAAATAACAGATTCTCTTCGGGAAGACGATTTTCTGCAACGAGTAGAGTGGCGAGTTTTCTATAACACAATCTGAATTTGTGTACCGCATGCGTTAAAACTGATTTTGACTTTTCTCGACGAGCCACCGCCTTTCTAGAACGCATCACGAATTTTTCCAAAATCCATCTGGTTATTTTTTTCTTTGGCGTTTTTAATTTAGCGACTGTCTCTTCTGGACTGAGATCTACAATTTGTATCATATCCGTTGCACATTTTACCATCGCCTAAAATGAAAGAAATAATATTATTTAAAAAATTAGTCAAGATACAAAAAAAGGTTTCGTAGACTATTGAAACGTTATTTAAGTCGTTCAAACTTCCCCCTCGCATACGATTCCTCTCCAACTTCCCCTCTTGACCCCTACTTCCCCTTCGCTTCAAGCCCTTCCCCAATTTCTTCCTCCTCCACTTTCCCTATCATCACTTCCCCAGCTAACGAGCCCCTCTCTTGACTTCCCTTTTTTAGCCCTCACTGCTACTACCCCTCCCCTCACTTTCCCTCAGTATATTAGCTCACTTCCAATTATTTCTCCTACTTTCTCTCACCTTCCCTTCCTAATTGTCCATCACTTTCCCTACATCCCTTTCCCTCATTTTCCCTCACTTCCCCTCCCCTAATCCCCTGCGTATCCTACTCCCCTATTTCCTCTTCGCTTCCATGCCCTTCGCCAATTTCTTCCTCCTCTACTTCCCCTATCCTTACTTCCGTAGCTAACGGGCCCCTCCCGATACTTCCCTTTTTCAGACCTCACTATTACTAGCCCTCCCCTCACTTTCCCACGGTATACTACCTCACTCCCAATCATTTCCCTACTTCCTCTCACATTCCCTCCCTAATTGTCCATCACTTCCCCTATAACCCTATCCCTCATTTTCTCTCACTTTCCCTCCCCTAATCCCCTGCGTATCCTACATCCCTACATCTCCTTCGCTTCCATGCCCTTCCAAAATGTCTTCCTCCTCTAATTCCCCTATCCTCACTTCCCCAGCTAACGGGCCCCTCCCTATGCTTCCCCTTTTCAGCCCTCACTACTACTAGCCCTTCCCTCACTTTCCCTCAGTATATTAGCTCACTTCCAATCATTTCTCCTACTTCCTCTCAACTTCCCTCCCTAATTGTCTATCACTTTCCCCACTCCCCTATCTCTTATTTTCCCTCACTTCTCCTTCCCTAATGCCCTGCGTATCCTACTTCCCTACTTCCTCTTCGCTTCCATGCCCTTCCCCAATTTCTTCCTCCTTTACTTCCTCTATCCTCTTATTCCCCAGCTAACGGGCCCATCCCTTGACTTCCCTTTTTCAGCCCTCACTACTACTAGTCCTCCTCTCACTTTCCTTCAGTATATTACCTCACTTCCAATCATTTCCCCTACTTCCTCTCGCCTTCCCTTCCAAATTGTCCATCACTTCCCCTACTCCCCTATCCCTTATTTTCTCTCACTTCCCCTCCCCTCACCCCCTGCCTATCCTACTCCCCTACTTCCCCTTCGCCTACAGCCCTTTCCCAATTTTTTCCTTCACTACTTCCCCTATCCTCACTTTCCCAGCTAACTAAGTATATTACCTCGCTTCCAATAATTTCCCCTGCTTCCTCTCCCCTTCCCTCCCTAATTGTCCATCACTTCCCCTACTCCCCTATCCCTCATTTTCTCTCACTTCCCCTCCCCTAACCCCTGCGTATTTCACTTCCCCTACTTTCCCTCCCTCATTTCCTCAGGTCCCCTCAACATCACTTCCCCTTAGCGACCGTACTTAAATTACGTAACAGCTCAAAAGGGAGGGGGATGGGGGGTCGATACATTTTGTTACGATTTGTTACGGTAGGGGGGAGGGGGTCCTTCACTCATCTACGTAATTTTTGCAAATTCGCAAAAACTTTCTCCTGAAGATTATCTATTTAGTTATAAGACACTTTTTTGCAAATTCAACTGTTTTGTTGAAAATTTGTCTTTTTGGGTTAAAAATTTAACTCTTTCTGTATAATATTATAGTTTTGTTGAAATTCATATTTTGTTGCTGATAAGTCAACTGAAATTTTTTTTGGATGAAAAATATTTTTTCTGAAAATTTGTCTTTTTAATTTCAAAGTTTTTTTTTAGTAGAAATATTGCATCTTTCTCAGTCAAAAATGCAACTGTTTTGTTGAAAATGAAACTATTTCCTAGAAAATTTACTTTTCGTTTAAAATTTGTATTTTTGGGTAGAAAGTCTATTGAAATCCTTTTCGATGAAAATTCAACTTTTTTTAAAATTTATCTTTCTGATTTACAAATTCACCTGTTTTAGTAGAATTTTCATTTTTCCTGAAAAATGCAACTTTTTGGTTAAAAATTCAAGAATCTTATTAAAAAGTCATACTTTTTGGTTAAAAATTCGACTATTTAGCAGAAAATTACATTATAGTTTACCATTTTATTTTGGTGTTGGAAATTGAACTGGAATCTTCTTCGGATGAAAATTTAACTTTTTTTTTTAAGTTTTTTAAAAATTTTATCTGGTTTTGAAGAAATATTTAATCTTTTCTGAATAAAAATGCAACTGTTTGGTTTAAAATTCAACAATTTTGTTGAAAATTCATACTTTTTGGTTGAAAATCCTGCTGTTTTGTTGAAAATTCAATTATTTCGTAGAAAATTTACTTTTTGATAAAATTTAATATTCTGCTTTTAAAAAGAAAACTGAAATCATTTCCGGGTAAAAAATCAACTCTTTGTTTTTGAAGATTTATTGTTTTTTTAATTAAAAATTCATCTGTTTGAAGACAAAATTTCATCTTTCTTGGATAAAAATGCAACTCTTTGGTTCAAAATAAAACTATTTTGTTAAAAAGTCATAATTTTGGTTGAAAATTCTGCTGTTTTGTTAAAAATTTAACTATTTTGTAGAAAATTTACTTTTTGTTTAAAATTCATCATTAGTGTAGAAAAATGAACTGAAAGCTTTTCTGGATGAAAGTTCAACTTTTAAAAAACTGTCCTTTCTTCATTGAAAATTCATCTGTTTTAGTACAAATTCAATCTTTCATGGATAAAAATTCAACTATTTGTTAGAGAATTCAACTATTTTGTTAAAAATTCCTCCTTTTTGATTGAAAAAATTCGTTTTTTTTAATGAAAAATTCGATTTTTTTCGTAGATACTTATTTTTTGTTAAAAAATTCATATTTTGATCTTGAAAAGTCAACTGGAACCCTTCCTGGATGAAAATTCAACTATTTTTTCAAAATTTATTTTCTTTCTAAATAAAAAACAATTTGATCGAAAAGTCATCCTTCTTGGGTAAAAATTCGTCTTTTTGGATTGAAAATTTAATTTTTTCCGTAGAAACTAATTTTTTGGTTAAACATTCATATTTTGATTGTGAAAAGTCAACTAAAATCTTTTTTAACAGAAAATTCAACTAGTTTTATTTTATTTTATATTTTGATTTACAAATTCATCCGCTTTGGTGGATTTAAAAAAAAATGAAAATTCAACTTTTTGGTTAAAAATTATGTTTCTTTGTTATATTTTTAGTTGAAAATTCATCTGTTTGTTTAAAAATTTAACTGTTTAGTCGAAAAGTCTTTTTTCTTTGGTTTGAAATTAATTTTTTAACTGCAAATGTAACTTTTGCCTTTTTTCAAGATTGATCTTTTTTAGTTGAAAATTCTGCTTCTTTGGTAAACAAAAATAATTTTCTTGGTTGAAAATTTCATTTTTGTTGGGTAAAAATGCATCAGAAAAATAATTTTTTGCTGAAGTCATATTTTTTGTTTATAAATCCAATTTTTGTACAGAAAACCCATCTCTTGACTTGAAAGTTCAACAATTTAGGTAAAATTTTCTTCCTTCAGTGAAAAATCTATTCGTTGAAAATTCGTCCTTTTGGTTTTAAAAAACTATTTTTTGTATAAATTTCATGTTTTTTGATTGGAATATAAACTATGATACTTTTATGGCAAATTTTTTTTTTAGGTTCAAAATTCAACTATTATGTTAAAAATTTAATCATTTTGTTGAAAATCCAAGTATTTTTTAAAAAATCCATCTTGTATAGTAGAAAAGATATTTTTTTGTTTAAAATAAATTAACAAATTTGAAAATTTTAATTAGATTAATGTTCATACCTGTATAGCACTGAATAGTTTTTCAGGTTTCATACTCCAAGTTTCAGAAATAAAATCCATTTCTTTAATACTTCTGTGTCCATGGTCCTTCAAAAACTTTTCTAATAAATCAGCAGCTTTTGGGCAATTTTCCTTGAGCCATTCAGCAACTTTTCCGGTATCCATTTGAGAAAATTCTCCTCCTCTTCCAGTGTCTTTGATAAATTTCGAAATTTTTCTAAGTGCTATTGGAACTTCTGCACTAATAACGTCGCTGCATGAACTTAACAAAACAGCAATGTCTGAATAATGTTCAGCTGTTAGATCACCACTGTTTTCAGTGAGAACCGAAATGAGAAAAATTTCCCAGAAAACACTTATTCTCGAAATTATATTGTGGCAATCTGTAATCTTTGAAAAATTGACTAATTATAATTGCCCTGAACATTTGGCCAGGGGAGAGGAAAACTGCAGAAAACGTCTTGAATCAAAATGTCGATCGGACTGGAAAGTCCGGAAGTCATTCAGAAAACAATTTGTTTTTAAAGTTATATAAATGCAATTTTCTTAAGCTTTTTGAAAAAATTCAAAACGATTTTTTAAGATTTCAAACGTATCAAAAAAATTTAGAAAACGGAACAAAAATATATTTTACAGAATTCTATAAAATATTAGGAAAAATTCGAATCAGTAAATAGAATATTTAGGGTTTTTCGAAGTTTGAAAGAAATTAAAAAATATTTGATATATTTTCGGAAAACTTTCCAAATTTTTAAGCATTTTTATTCTCTTCAGAACATCTTAAATTTTTAAATATCAATTGAACTTACTGAATTTTTCTTACGATATTGAAAAGTCAATACAAATTTTTCAAATTGACTTAAAATCTTGCACACTTTTAGAAATCTTTTAAAATGTTTTTAAATTCTCTTTCGAACTTTTCTTTGCAAAATGCAATTTTTTCACATTTTTATTCTCTTAAATTTGTATTTGTTTATTTTCGATCTCTTAAAAAATTACTCGAATTTTGTTTTTAATTTCTTAATCTGGCTCAATTCGAATATTTTGATTTTAATTCTTCTCACTCTTCATTGAAATTTTAGAAAATCGTTAAAAATTTTTTTAATTTTTTCAAGTATCTCTTAAGATTCTGTTTGAATTTTTTTGGAACTTCGAAACCTTCTGAATATCTTTTAAATTTATTCAAATTTTTCCTCAATTTTTTTTCAAATCCTACAAAATTAACTAAATTACTTTAAAATTAAAAAATAATAATAATAATAATAATAATTAAAATCTTGGGAAAATTAAAAAAAAAAAAGAAAATGTAGACTTTCGAAGTATTCGAAAAAAAATTATAAACTTTTTAAGACATTTGAAAAGTTAAGAAAATCATACAATTTTCTTAAGATTCATGAGAAAATTTCAGATGGTTTTTCATTTTGAAAAGTGAATTTCAAGAGAAATTTTTAAGAATTTTGAAAGGTTTCAAAAGAATCAGAAAATTTTCTTCAGGTTCCTAAGAAAATTTCAAATAATTTTTCATCTTGAAAAATCAATCCAAAAAGGATATTTGAAAAACGTTAGAAACGTTTCAAAAGATTTCCAAAATTATCGAGAAAAAAATCTGGAAGATTTTAAGACATTTTTTTTAATTTTGCAGAATTTTTGATAAAATTAGGGACAAATTCGAGTCAATTTAAAAAATATTTGAAAATTTTAGAAGTTTCAATGCGATTAGAAACGTTTTTATATTTAATGATTTCTTAAAATTTATCAAATATTTTTTAATTTTTTCCAAATTTCTAAAATACCTCAATATATTTTAAACTGACTCGAATTTTTCTTAATATTTTGTCGAACCCTATAAAATTAAAAATTGAACTCCTCACAATGATGAGTCTATTAGACTCATCATTTGTTCCCCTCCACGGAAATCTTTAGTAAAAGGCGAAAGATTTATCCGTTTGTCTGAAGGGAAACCATTGAATCGTATATTTCAATAATAATAATAATGAAATGATTTATTATTATTATTTTTTTTAACCGTATTTTTTAGGGTGCACAAAATTTCCGGTTTTCCTGTATTCCCGGGTCGCTAGACACCCTGATTACTAATGTAATAAAATAGGATTGTTGCATAAATTGTAGATAATATATTTTTTAAATGCTGCATGAAATTCTAAAATTTTTAGTACATTTCAAAATTTTTTCAATACCTAAATTCTGAAAAAAAATATTTAAAAAAACGCTATTTTTTGCAAAGCCCGTCCGAAAGTAAATTTTTCTAAAAAGAGAAATAAAAAAAAATGTTGAGAACATTTTTTTTTAAATGCTTGAAAAAAAAATTTTGTGGAAAAAAATGTATGAAGAAAAATTTGGTGAAAAAATTGTTGAAAAAAAAGTTTTGTGAAAAAAAATGGTTGGAGAAAAATCTTTGAACAAAAATTTTTTGGAAAAAAAAACTAACACCAGTGCTTAAAGTTACCTATGCCAGTGCCTAAAGTACCTCATCTCGAAAGTGCGCATGCGCTGCCTTTTCACCAGTGCCTAAAATAAGCCATCTTTAAACTGCGCATGCGCGAAAATTATTTTGCACACAGTCTGCTCAATAAGGTCCTTTAGGCACCATTTAGAAGGATGAAAACGTCGAATTTTGAGATGGGTTCTTGCAAAAATGAAATTTTTGATTTCTTATTATTTTTTTGTGCGTTCAAAATGTGAATTTTTGATTTTACTTTCAATTCAAAAAGTTGTTACGAAAATATTGTAAGGTGTTCAAAAAGCAACGTTTTTCTCCTCTTGACTTTTTTTCATATCGTGCGTTTTTCGGCTTAAAATGTTCATTTTCGTTCGTTTTTTGGAATTTTGAAAATGCTATAACTCCGGTATTTTTTTTTAATCAGAAAAAGCCATGAGGATACTTTGTTCCTTTTTTTGCTTACTACTAATAACCCAGAATAGAATTTTCAAATCTTCAAAAAAGTGGTCTCAAAAATTTTCAAAATGTGCCAACTTTTTGAATTTTCATCCAAAATAGCTGGTTAGCAAACTCGTTCTTTCTTTTTAGGCCATGAAAAAGTGTGCCAAAGCACAATCCAATCTGATGAATCTTTCGAAAGTTATCGTGCCTACACGTTACTACAGACAGACATACAGGCAGACTGACATACAGACAGACAGACATTTTCGTGAAAATCTTTTTTTCTGAGTCAGGAGGTCTCAAAACGTGGAGATTTGATGAAAACCAACAATGTCAAATTTTACATAAAACTAGTACCTTGTCATTAGAATGAGAATGTAAAAATATATTTGAAAATATGCAACAAACTCATTAGAAGAATATTAATGTTTGTACCTCTTCTAGTTGAACCATTGAACTCTCGATTGCTTGATGAATACTTCGAGTCGTGTCAAACTCACTCGGATCTAATTTGATATTGTCAAAAACTTGAAATATTTCCTGCAATTTTTTGTCACCATTCCAAATATCGAAGGCCATGTCTAGTTTAAATAAACACGATTCTATAAAATCGATCGTACCATTTCTTTCCCTCGCTTGTTCATAAAGATCTGGTGTTGTAATTTCATGGCCACAAACAGCCACGTCGATTATTTTAACCGTTATGGGTAACTCTTTTTCAACTTTTGCCAGCATTGTCTGAAAGAATTGATTGAAAATCCTAGTTAATTTCTAGTTGAGGCTGAAAAAGTGGACTTAAAAAAGTACGTCTAAAAGGACGTAAAAAAGGACGTACTAAAGAATCTACCAAAGAACGTACCAAAGGACGTATTAAAGGACGTACCAAAAGACGTACAGAAGGACGTCCCAAATTGGGATACAAAATTACGTACTTTGGTACGTCCTTTAATACGTCCTTTGGTACGTTCTTTGGTAGATTCTCTAGCACGTCCTTTTTTACGTCCTTTTAGATTATTTATTATTGTACGTCATTTTGTATCCCAATTTGGGACGCCCTTTGGTACGCCCTTTGGTACGTCCTTTAGTACGTCCTTCTGTACGTCCTTTGGTACGTCCTTTGATACGACCTTTGGTACGTCCTTTGATACGTCCTTTGGTACGTCGTTTCTGAAGTAATTTCCTTTTTGAAAAAAAGTACTTAGAGCTTATTTTTGTAATTTAACGTTTCATAGATTGGCACGTGGGCCAGGAAAACGTGTAGCCAAATTTCAAGAAAATATGCGCTGTATCAAAGGAGGTACGTCATTTTGTATCCCAATTTGGGGCGTCCTTTGGTACGTCCTCAGGTGCGTCTTTTAGTACGTACTTTTGTACGTTCTTTGGTACGTCCTTTAGTACGTTCTTCTGTACGTCCTTTGGTACGTCCTTTGATGCGTCGTTTCTGAAGTCATTTCCTTTTTGAAGAAAAGTGCTTAATGATTATTGTACGTGATTTTGTATCCCAATTTGGGACGTGCCTTGGTACACCCTTTGGTGCGTCCTTTAGTACGTACTTTGGTACGTTCTTTGGTACGTCCTTCAGTACGTCCTTCTGTACGTCCTTTGGTACGTCCTTTGATACGCCCTTTGGCACGTCGTTTCTGAAGTCATTTCCTTTTTGAAAAAAAGTACTTAGAGCTTATTTTTTTTGATTTAACGTTTCATCGATTGGCACATGGGCCAGGAAAACGTGTAGCCAAATTTCAAGAAAATATGTGCTGTATCAAACGAGGTACGTCATTTTGTATCCCAATTTGGGACGTACTTTGGTACGCCCTTTGGTGTGTCCTTTAGTACGTACTTTGGTACGTTTTTTGATACGTCCTTTAGTACATCCTTCTGTACGTCCTTTGACACCTGCTTTGGTACGTCGTTTCTGAAGTCATTTCCTTTTGGAAAAAAAGTACTTAGAGCTTATTTTTTTAATTTAACGTTTCATAGGCACATAGGCCAGGAAACGTGTAGCCAAATTTCAAGAAAATGTGCGCTGTATCAAAGGAGGTACGTCATTTCGTATCCCAATTTGGGACGTCCTTTGGTACGTCCTTAGGTGCGTCCTTTAGTACGCCCATTTTTACGTCCTTTTTTACGTCCTTTAATACGTACTTTTTTACATCCTTTTATACGTCTTTTTCAAGTGGGGGCCGTTCAAAAACTACGTGACAACCTCCAGGGGGTGAGGGTAATAGGTTTTTTGACAATTTGTGCAGTAAGTTGAGTGGGGGGGGGGGATTAACACAGAATATTACAACCAGCACCTATTCCCCTCCCTCTTTACACCTTTTTTACAGAATTTCTCTGTTTACTCCTGTTTTTAAGAAACTTACCCTCATAAGGTTTTCGTAACCGTGGACAAAAACCCTTAAATGTTTGATCGGGTGTCGTCCATCCATCGTAAATTTTTCCAAGAAGGGGAAATGAGGGGAACTTCTAACTCAAACTCACAAGGGGCGGAGAAATGAGGGGAAATGAGGGTAGGGGTAGTAGAAGTGGTGGGAAATTGAGGGAGACAAGAGAGGGGTAATAAGGGAAGTAGAGGGAGAGAGGGGAAATGTAGGGGGAAATAAGAAGAGGGGGAAGTAGATCTGAAAGAATTTAGGGAAGGGATGGGAAGCGAAGCATGAAGTGTGCGGAGGGGAAGTATGGTGAGTAGGGGGGATAGGGTAGGAAAAGTATGGTTGAAAATTCATAGTTTTTCGTTAAGTAGTGAACTATTAAATGTTCCATTGAAAATTCAACTAATTGGTGTTTGGTTGAAAATTGATCCTTTCAGTTGAAAATTCATTATTTTGTTGAACATTTATTTATTAGGTTAAAAATTAAACTATTCTGTTAAAAATTTGTTTTTTAGGGGAAAATGAATTTTTAAACTAAAAATATAACTATTCCATTTTTGGTTCAAAATTTATCTTATGTACTTGAAAATTCATCTTTATTGTTAGAAAATTAATCATTATGGTTGAAAATTCATATTTTTAACTGAAAATTTAACTACTTTGAGTTTTGTTGAAAATTTATCTTTTCTAGTTGAATATTCTTGTATTTTGCTGAAAATTAATTTCTTCGGATAAAAATTTAACTATTTTTTCAAAAGTTCTTTTTTATGGGTAAAAATTAATTTCTTAACTGAAAATATAACTATTTCATTGTGGGTTGTAAAATTCACTCTTTTTAGTTAGAAATTAATTAATTTTGTTCAAAATTCGTTTTTTCTGGTAGCTAATCAATCTTCTTGATAGAAAATTAATTCTTTTGTTTGTTAAAAATTCGTTATTTGAGTTGAAACTTGATTTCTTTGGTTAAAAATTCAATTATTTCGTTGAAAATTCATGTCTTTTGTTAAAAGTCTATCTTTTTTGGCAGAAAATTAATCTTGGTTGCAAATTAATCTTTTGGGTTGAACATTAACTTCTATGGTTCATAATTTAACCCGAAAAGAAAAATTCATAACGGGCAGGGAAATTGAAAGATTGGTCCGGGAAAAATTAGGGAAAGTTAGAGAATTCAAAAATTGATATTTTTTAGCAACCCTGTATTTAAAATACTAACGCGCCTCAAGTTAAATTGTGTTAGGAGTCCTGATTTTGCGATCAAGCCTAGCAAACTCACCCTATAAAAATTGCATGACGTAGTTTTTGAACGACCCCCTATTCGTTGAAGAACCCTCACATTAATAGGGTATAGCGGGATATCCCATTCGATCCAATTTATCTTCCAGGTTATCCCAAGGATATCCTAGGGATAACACGTCTAATAACCTGCAAGGCGGAAATTAGGATATCTCATGAATATCTCCAGGATATCCGAGATGTATATGAGACGTTTTTGGGATATTCAAATGTCTCAAGTAGGATATTAAATTTTTTTATATATCCTGTTTGGGACACTTTAATTTTTCTGAAATGTCCCATAGATATCACGGATATCCTGGGGATATCCCAGATATATCCCGTAGGATATCCTGCGAAGCAAAATTGGGATATCCCAAGGATAAACCCAGGATGTCCGGGGTGTCTATGGGACGTTTTATAATATTTAAATGTCTCAAGTAGGATATTAAACTGCCTATATATGTATATCCTACTTGGAACATTTGAATATCTCAGAAAGATTCCATAGATATCGTTTCTAGGATATCCACATGTCCGAAGTAGGATTCTATAATTTATGAATATCCTACGTGGGACATTTGAATATTCCAGAAACGTCCCATAGACGTTCCGGATATCCTGGGGATATCCCGAGCATAAGCCGTCTGATATACTGGAGATATATCGGATGTCTTGCGATGTAGAAATTGGGATATCTCATGAATATCCCCAGGATATCCGGGATGTCTATGAGACGTTTCTGGGATGTTCAAATTTCCCAAGTAGGATATTAAAATTTGTTATATATACTAAATGGGACATTCGAATATTCCAGGAACGTCCCATAGCCATTCCGGATATCCTGAAGATATCCCAGGATTAACCCGTCAGACATCCTGAAGATATCCCAGAGATAAGCCGTCAAATATCCTGGAGATATCCCAGGAATCGGATATCATCGGATATCTTGAAAAATGGAAATTGAGATATTTCAGGTATATCCCCAGGATATCCGGAATGTCTATGGGACGTTTTTCGGATATTCAAATGTCCCAAGTAGGATATTCAATTATTTTATTTATCCTACTTGGGACATTTGAATATTATAGGAACGTCTCATAGACATCCTATATATCCTGGGATATCCTAGATATCCTGGAGATATCCCAGGAATAATCCGTCAGACATCTTGCAAAATGAAAATCGGGATATCTCACGGATATCATCATGATATCCGGGACGTCTATGGGACGTTCCTGATATATTCAATTTCCCAGTGTATTAAAATTTTCATATATCCTACTTGGATCATTTGAATATCCCAGGAACGTATAATGAACATCCAGGGTATCCTAGAGATACCCCAGGAGTATCCCGTCGGATATCCTGGGGATATCCTAGGGATAACCTGTCGGATATTCCGGGGATATCTCAGTGATAACCCGTCGGATATTCTAAGGATATCCAAGGAATAAACCGTCGGATATCTTGCAAATTGGAAATTTGGATATCTCAGAGATATCCCCAGGATATCCGGGATATCTATGGAATCTTTATGTGATATTTAAATGTCTTAAGTAGGATATTGAACTACCAATATATGTATATCCTACTTGGGAAATTTGAATATTCCAAAAACGTTCCATAGACAATCCGGATATCCTGGGGTTATCCCAAGAATAACCCGTCGGATATCCTGAAGATATCCCAGAGATAACCCTTCGGATATCCTGGAGACATCCCAGGAATAACCAATCGGATATCTTGCAAAATGGAAATTGAGATATTTCAGGTATATCCCCAGGATATCCGGGATGTCTATGAGACGTTTTTCAGATATTCAAATGTCCCGAGTGGTATATTAAAAATTTTTATATATCCTACTTGGGACATTTTAATATTATAGGAACGTCTCATATACATCCCAGATATCCTGGGAATAACCCACGGATAACCCGCCCGATATCTTGGAGATATCTCAGGATTAACCCGTCAGATACCTTGCAAAATGGAAATATGGATATCTCACGAATATCACCATGATATCCGGGACATCTATAGGACGCTCCTGGTATATTCAAATTCCCAGTGTATTAAAATTTTCATATATCCTACTAGGAACATTTGAATATCCCAGGAACGTATAATAAACATCCAGGTTATCCTAGAGATATTCCAGGGGTAACCCGTCGGATATCCTAGGGATACCCCAGGGATAACCTGTCGGATATTGCGAGGATATCCCAGGGACAACCTGTCGGATATTTCGGGGATATCCCAGGGATAATCCGTCGGATATTCTGGGGATATTCCAGGGATAACTTATTGACGTTTCTGGGATATTCAAGTGTCCCAAGTAGGATATTAAAATTGGTATATATTCTACTTGATTCATTTGAATATTCCACGAATTTCCTATAGACATCACGGATATCCTGAGGATATCCCAGGGATGACCTGTAGTATATCCTGTAGATATCCCAGGAATAAACAGTCTGATATCTTGCAAACTAGAAATTTTGATATCTCAGGGATATCCCCAGGATAGCCGGGATATCTATGGAATCTTTCTGGGATATTCAAATCTCCGAAGAAGGATATTAAAAGATTATATATATCCTATTCGGGACATTTATATATTTTAGGAACGTGCCATAAACATCTTGGATAT
>CAKNXH010081928.1:0-34772 GCA_932178445.1 Andricus quercusramuli
ATTTAATCGCCGTTGATTCATCATTGGTTCAACGTTGGTTCAACATTAATTCATCATTGGTTCAGCATTGATTCATCGTTGGTTAAACATTGATTCATCATTGGTTCGACATTGTACAGAGTTGATTTAACATCGCACAAAGTTTATTACATATCTGATTTATCTATCCAGCTGTTGTGTGAACTGTCAAAACCTAGCCACTTTACAAGTATTTTATCACCACGTTTCTTGATTACTTTTTCCACCAGGTATACGTCTGGATGTTTAACTTTGAGAAGTTCTTGCTCATAAAATCCACCAGCAACGGGTTGTTCTTGATAGTCTTTGAGCCTGTACGTCACTGGATTCGTAAGCATAACTCGATCCACAGTGAATATCTCTGTTGTCCAGTTGGGGGTGTATCCTTTCTCAAAAACGTGCTTGTGCTTGCTGATTCGAACTTTGTCACCAACTTTGAACTTTGGTCTTCTCCTCGGTATATTTCGCAGTTTCTTAAAGCGTTGCATCAGCTCCTCTTCATCCTCGACATTGACATCTTTTGGCTTCATACCGATTGATCGATGTTTGGTATTGTTGTACTTGGAGACGAGAGTAGGCAAAATGTCTATCCACTTATAGTTGCCTCTTAAGCTAAATTGTGACCACATCTTATTCTTAAGCGTGCGATTAAATCTTTCACAGATTGATGCTTTTAGATTACTTTGCGTTGAGTAGAGATTGATGCCATATCGTTGCATAAGTTTTTTAAAATGTGAATTATAAAATTCTTTGCCTTCATCGGTGTGTAAGTTTTTTGGCACACGATCCCGCACAAGTATAGATTGCATTGCTAAAGTAACATCTGGTACACTCTTGCTTTTAACAGGAACCGCCCAAGAGTACTTGGAGAAAATATCTATAACGGTAAGTAAATACTTGTAGCCATTATTCTCACGGGCATAGGGTAGCATTTCAACCAAATCTGCCTGCCACGTCTCGTCTATACCACGCGTTTGCACACGACGACGTGGATAATTCTTTCTAGCAGGTTTATGCAGTTCTGTGACTACTGCCAATTTCTCCTTGTCCATTCTCGAGTGCGTTAAATCGAGCGTCCAACTGGGAAATGAGTTCAGTGTTACGGACTGATCAATTTCTTTGGGTGTCAATCTCCAGATTTTTAAGTTTTTCGTTGATTGATTCTTCGAGTAAACGTATCATCAAACTATTATTGTCAATCTCTGTTCGCATAGATGATGTGACTTGATACACAGTACGTATCTCGTTTTGCACAATACGCTGTACAAGTCCCAAATTGACTGCATCGTATTGTTCTTTGGCCTCACTAACGTTACAAACTCTCTTGCCATCTACATCGTAATGGCCGTCAGAAGTAATCTTGAATCCAACACCAGGCGGCCCACGGCTTCCTGCAGCGGTTCGATCCAGCTGACGTCCAAACACGTCGATACTCATCGTCATACTGATGAAAGCGTTCTCAGTACCCTCCTAATATATGATTTCAGCTTCCCGCAGTTCCTCAATGATTGATATAATTTCATTGTTATGACTCGGGTTGCCTGCTGCCTGAGATGCTAGGAGTAGACGAAGACGATCAACAAGTTCGTTAGGGTCGTCCCAGTAGACGTAGTCAGGCTTTACATTTTTTCTTGCTACCATAAACTGTGGTAGGGAACCTCCACCTTTGGATGATCGTCTGCGTTATACGTTAAATAATTTTGAAATAAAGTTCTTGTACTTATTATTGCTGCTAGTGCGAATGGATTCACTGGGACTGTATCGCTTCTTGTGTGCATTTGTAGCAATCAAAATTTCCTTATAATTGTTTCGATTGTCAGTGCTTATATGAGATTCTGCTGGATTTTGTTTGAATAAAAGTTCAAGGAGACCAACGGTTTTCAGATACTGTTTACCACCAACATTGATATATTGTCCCTCAAAACTAATGGGTTTGTCACCAATCATAAGACTGCCATCATTGAGTTTACGCACACCATAAACCATATCCAAATACTGCTTCCTATTTTTTTGCAGCATCCTGAGAAATTTGTTTGTTAAATACTCGTAATTATCAGCAGACTCAGTCACGGCATTTTCTTGAAGAAGAGTTGTATCTTGCTCTCCTTCAGCATCAGCAGTCATAAAGGAAGCATTATCATCGTCCTCTTCCTGCTCGTCATCCTCCTCCTCATGCTCATCCTCCTCATCCTTTTTCTTTACAAGCTCATTTTGTTGAACTTCCTTCTTGACTGAAGGATTTGATATATCAACCAGTGTCTGCAGTGGCATGACGATTGGCTTAAACGTTTCACTCATTATCTTTTCAGTTGCTTCTTTACCCATTTTGAGCTTTCGATGTTTACGTCGAATCGCCTCACTAGCTTTAGCAATTTGACGGAGCACCTCCTTCTCTTTGTGAAACTTTGACATGTTGACGTGTTGATGTCTCAATTTATAATGACATCATTTTCACTACATGACATGTACTTATAGAGAGATGAAACAATCAAAACCTTTTCTGTATCTTCCCTTGTTGAGCTCACTGTCCTTATCAATTACAACAAATCCATACTTATCAGCATTCCAACATGCTGAACATAAGTCTCGAAACTGAGAATAACTCATATCAGTATTCACATGATCATCATACACATGTCTCAAGTTCCTCTCATCCTGCTTGAAAAGTATCAACATATTAACATTATCTCGAACAAGATGTTTAGGAATTCGAGCGTAAGTTTGACATAAGTAAAAACTATCAACATGAGCGTGTCTTCCCATACAGAAAAAGGCTCTAATGTTATCCTGCTTCTCACAGGCCACATCGTCAAATACAATTATTGAATTTGCTTGAGCTTCACTTGGTTGTATTACATCTTCATGCTCACTAAAAGGAAAATATTCAACACCTTCTACATTATTTAACACCCGCTCCAAGAATTTGTACTTTGGTTGCTTGAGGGATTTTGAGTAGACGTAGACATTGTCAAATTTTAATCCATTTGGGTGTAGGATTAGGGCAAGTAATGTATTCGTCTTGCCACAATTTGATGGTCCGCATAATACTGCTCGAATGCTGTCTGGTAGTAGGCTGCCACGACGTTTTACCGTCTTCTTCTCTGATTGAACTAAGGTGTTAAAGTTGCCAACTGGAAGTTTAACGGGTTGTGTCTTAAAGCGCATCTTGAACTCGACTGTCATGAAAGCTATAAATACAGCCCTTATATAATTCTTACATCAGTTGCGTGCTTACCTTTGCTCAGTTAAGAATGATTGTGCACCATAAAGTGAACAAAGTATCACGCCGTAATCATCGAGGTAAAGGACTGATCAACAAAGTTATAAACAAATTGCCTTTTGAGTTGCACTTGCCTGGCTACCAATACTGTGGTCCAGGTACTAAGCTAGCCAAACGACTTGCTAGAGGTGATCCCGGTATCAATCCTCTAGACGCTGCGTGTAAAGAACACGACATTGCATACTCGCGAAATCGTGAAAACGTTGAAGTGAGAAACGCTGCAGATCGTGTACTAGCTAGTAAAGCCTGGCAGCGCGTTTTTGCTAAAGAAGCTGGAAATAGCGAGAAAGCGGCAGCATTAGCAATAGCTAACGTTATGAATGCCAAAGCGAAACTCGGTATGGGGCTGACGAAGAAACCCAGTTCAAAGAAGAGGAAACCTAGTGTGAAAAAGAAACCAGCTGCAAGAAATAAACTAATAGCATTCAGAAAGGTTGTGAATGCAGCTAAGAAAGCAATTAAAAGAAGTAGTGATGCAAAAGTGGCAATCAAGTCTGCAATCAGAGGTGCACAGAAAGCTGTCAAAAGTGCAGGCGATAAACATCAAGTCCAAAATCCACGTGTTCTACCAATCGCTTCGAAAGTCGGTGGTGTTTTGCCACTGATTCCAATTTTTGCCGGACTCAGTGCACTTGGAGCTCTCTCTGGTGGAGCAGCAGGTGTAGCTAAGGCGGTAAATGATGCTAGCGCAGCTAAGCAACAACTGGCAGAAGCTCAACGTCATAACAATGCAATGGAGGCTATTGCTCTAGGAAAAGGTTTACACCTAAAACCCTACAGAAAAGGATTAGGTCTTCATATGAAACCTTACCGAAAAGGACAGGGACTTCGTCTAAAACCGGCATCAAAAAACGTGTAGTGAAGCTACCTCACCATGCACTCACTGATACCGATCTTTTCAAGTATGCTAAAGCTCTAAAGATTTCACATTTTCGTGGAGTATTTATGCGTAATCAACTACCAGTAAAGGGACCTCGTCAAATTGAGTCAGCTATTGTTAACCTTGATGATAGTCACGGCCCAGGTACCCACTGAGTAAGTTATAGAAAGATCGGTGATAATGTCCTATACTTCGACAGTTTCGATAATCTTCGTCCACCTTTGAATCTCGTAGATTACCTAGGTGTTGGTAGCGTGATAAAATACAATCATGACAGATATCAGGATTATGACAGTGTTGAATGTGGTCACTTTTGCTTAAAATTTCTAGCTGGACAACTAAATATAAAAGACAAATACTGTCTATATAAGAACATGTAATAAACGGACTAGAGTCAGTACAGAGAAAAACACGATCATGGAAGAATCATTTACTCTCACGATAACAGGAAACTCTTCTGTGCTAGACTCAGAGTATTTTCCACCAATAGAACTCTCTCCTCATAAGAACTATGTACTTGGACTCGTTGAAATGCTTGCATTTCATGCGATTCCTAACGTTGACACTAGAAAGAATAAAATCTATGTTGGTGATCGAGTTGTGACCATACCTACTGGCAGCTATGAGATTGAAGACATTGAGAGTTATGTCCAGAAAGCTCTAGCAATTGATGGAATTACAATAAACATCAAGCCAAATAATAACACATTGCGCAGCGAGATAAAGTGTGATCGCAAAGTGAACTTTCAACCTCACGATTCTATTGCACGATTGTTGGGATTCGCTCCACGTGTTCTCGAAGCCAATAAGACTCATACTTCGGATCTACCTGTGGCTATTCTCAAAGTGAATGCTCTGCGAGTTGAGTGTAATATCTCTACTGGAGCTTACATAAATAATCGCAAAGTGCACGCGATTCATGAATTCTTTCCTGTTGTACCACCAGGATATAAGATCGTTGAAGTGCCGTCACACGTCATTTACCTTCCAATCGCTGTGAAGACAATACATCAAATTCAGCTCCGCATAGTTGATCAAGACGGAGACTTGGTGAATTTCCGAGGAGAAGTGATAACAATACGACTGCACGTCAAGTCATCATAATGGGTATAGTGTACAATCGCAAAGGTGTTTATATAACAGCGTCAACATGCGAAACACACGCCAGTTCTCAAGCAGCATGCAAGGCGCTAACACCTCAGAACGTGCTCTTTCTGACACAGCTTGGTCTGAAGATCAAACCTCGTGGAAAAAGAAACTGAAGCGACCATTCAAGATATTGATCATCTCCTTCTGTTGTAATAAAAATGGAAGAAATACTAAACATTCAAGCACCAGTGAGATTTGATGAGTCCGTAGCTCACTATGAGATTCACTCACATCAGCCTTATGCTTCATCGTCATTCAACAACAGTGATGAAATTCGAATTGCTGTCCAACATCAAGATTTGTGTATACTACCCAGCAAGAGTTCACTGCATGTGTATGGAAGACTGACAAGGTCTGATGGAGTAACAGCTGTTACTGGTACAGCACTAGTGAGCAATGCCATCTGCTATCTGTTTGATGAAGTTCGCTATGAACTCAATGGTATTGAGATTGATCGTTGCAAAAATGTCGGTCTCACTAGCACCATAAAAAGCTACGTCTCATTTACCCCCGGGCAAATTTATTTAATGGAGAATGCAGGATGGCTAGACATCCCGGAAGGAACGAAACGTCTGACCGATAATGCGGGATACTTTGATGTCACTATACCACTCAGTATGATCCTGGGATTTGCTGAAGACTATCGGAAGATCGTTGTAAACGCAAAGCATGAACTCATCTTGACAAGATCACGCAGTGACTTGAATGCCATTGTTCAAGCACGACAAGCGCCAGGAAACGAAGAGCAATATAAGATCTCAATTCATAAAGTGGAATGGATGATACCATATGTAATGGCTTCGGATGAGCAAAAAATAAATTTGCTGAACATCATTGGAAAAGATTTTCTCACAACTATGAGTTTTCGCTCATGGGAATTGTATGAGTACCCCCTGATTCCCACCACCTCAAGACATATATGGACTGTGAAAATATCAACTCAGTTGGAAAAACCACGTTACGTTATACTGGGTTTCCAGACAGGTAGAAAGGATAGACTAGCCAGATATGCTAATCGCTTCGATCACTGCAATATAACCAATGTCAAGTTATTCCTCAATTCACAGTACTATCCGTATGGTAATTTAAATCTGGAGTTTGACCATAATCAATTTGCACTTCTGTATGAGATGTATGCAAACTTTCAGACAGCCTACTATGGTAAAGAGCCTGAACCAATGTTGAAGAAAAGTGATTTTAAAGAATACGCTCCTCTCTGTGTCATTGATTGCTCAAAACAAAATGAGTTTCTCAAACAGACCTCAGTGGACGTTCGTTTGGAATTTGAATCTGCAGACAATTTTCCCGCTGAAACTGCAGCCTACTGTCTAATTATACATGACCGTATGATTCAGTACCAACCACTGAGTGATAGTGTGAAAAAGTTGATTTAAGATGATAGTGGTGGGGAGAAAAGGTATAAAGTAGATGATTTTAGTAAGAAAATTCAGTTTTCATCGAAATGGAGTTCATTGCAGACGTGCAAGGCTTCAAGAAGCCCAACAACCAGTTCGTCTTCAAGGAATTGGCTATAGTTCCCCTCCAGGAAGAAGCTCAACCTCTGGTCTACCTCTTTGAACCTCCCTGCTATTGGAACTCTCTGCCTGCTCGATACAAGAGTGAAAATTTGTGGCTGTCTCGCAATTATCACGGTATCGGGTGGACTTCTGGTGACATACCCTACGAGGAGGTGAGACCTATACTTCAAGATATACTACTTGGTGCTTGTGCTATTTACGTCAAAGGACTTGAAAAGAAGAAATGGTTTGACGAGTTTGGATTGCATGTACGCAATTTGGAGGATTTGGGCTGTCCTTCGCTAAAGAAATTACACAATGCAGTTTCCATCACGCGTAATCATCATACCCAGTTCTGGAATCACAACTGCGCTGTCCGAAATGTCCTGACGCTCAAGACCTGGTTCTTGACTCCTCAGGATCAGCCAACCATCAGTATCTATGCTGGAAGCAGTGCTGACAACGATGACGCTGATGATGTGACTAAAAGTGTTGATACTACAGATTGTTGTTTGAAAAATACAAAGCTTAAAGACTGTTATAATAAGTGCGAATTCATGTTTTAAGAATGTTTCTTTCAACGAATTAGGCTAAGATTTTACCTTGTTAAATTAGTTTAAGATTTTACTTCATAAAAGTAGGTTCGGTCTTTTTCTTGAATAAAAAAAAATTAAAGGTATTGAAAGTGTTCATTACTTTTAAACCTATCCCCAAGTTAAGCATTAGTCAAGCTAAATCAAAATGTTTCAAATTTCTAGCTATTACATTTAATATCATTATTAGATGGTACCACTAAGTCAATAATAATGTTATTAACAATTAAATTTCACGAACATTACCTGTATTGAATGCCACTACTATAGCTCAAGAGTCTGATTTTTTCGAAGCTTCTAGAAGATTTCAATTTATAGTTTTTATATCTGAAAGTATTGTGCATGTTTTGGGAAAATACAATGTAAAAATAATAAATAATACAACCCTTAAAGTAAAAGAATAAACATTTTTTATTTAATACTCATTATATTAGGTATAAAATCTTACATGCATGACATTTTCAAAAATTATTATTAATTTTTCTTTCACAAATTTCAAATCTTTTTTAATATTCAATCGTGCACCCCTTATGCTTGAGAATAATGAGACAACTTCTTTTGCTGTATTAATTTTTCCTTTCATTATGGACTAGCGGTATATTGTCAGTTTTTAACGTTTTTCCTGGTTTTTAGACTCTACCTTTTTCTCAGAAATTGATGTCTTAGTTGAGGATGGTAATGAGGGCAGTGATTGTTTCAAATAACCAGAACGCAAAGGAGCGCAAGTTGCATCTGCTGCCATCTATGATTGATAGAGTTAATAAAACGATATACTAGGCTATATATATATATATTTTTATATATATACATATATATGTATATATATACTACATAGACTTTGACCTGTAAAATCTCTTCGATTTCTTGTCTTCTAGTCTTAAATCGAGGTAAAGGAAGATCTATTGTTTTCAAGTGGAAACGAGGATCATTTTGATGGCATGATTTACAGCAGCAGCATTGAGGTGTCATATCTTGCCTCTTTCCGAGCGATGTATTAGGAGTTGGTTATGATAGTAATGATGCAGATGGATCACCCTTCACTGCCACAATCCAAGACAGTAACACAATTATTGAAATGAACTCTCATAAAATAAGATTATAAAAAAGAATTTGAATTTAAAGAAGTAAGCAATATTCTAATTTCCTATTACAATTTATTAATTATAAAATTATAATTATACAATTAAGAAAGAACGCTTGATTAAGTAAAGTATATATATATATATATATATATCAACACTTCCATTCAATATGAGTCTATCTGCTGACAGAGCCCTGTATGAAACTATGCTCTGTGTGTAAGCATAGGGAATAGTCTCATACACGGCGCTGTCAGTACATAGACTCATATTGAATGGAGTCGTCGATATATCTACTTATTTTTATTTGACGCACATTCAGGTTTACGTCCGCTTGTAATGACTGGCTGTGTTTTTTAACGATAAGTAGGATTCATTATTTCGGTGTTCCGTCTTTTACTGGCATTTCTTTCTTCGTCATCACTGCTTACATCCGTTCACGATAGCTGCATGCAGTGATGATGACTGAAGTGGAGCGGCAATGATTGTGTTAGTGATGAGGATGATGATGCTGGTGGTAATGCTATCGATAGTGTCTGTGGTAGTGGTAGCGGTGTCTGTGGTAGCGGTAGCGGTGTCTACGGTAGCGGTGATGCTGAGCTGGAACGTGATTTGGATGGTGCCGACGATGACAACGATGAGCTTCTCCAGACTCTCCAGATTTCTTAGCAATCTAAGAACATACGAGAAAATTAAATTAATAGCATAATGCAATATGAAGAACACTTTTCACTGCTTGTATCACTGGACGAATAACAACAAACATTTTTCGTAGAACGACTCTTCTTCTCAACCATTGACATTTATTTTCACGCACTTTTTTCACAAGACACTTTAATTCGTCAGACACTTCTCACTTCACATTGATTCACATTTCATCACAACGCGAATTGAAATTCACGCCTCTGAATATGGGCTTTTTAAAGAGAAGTCCCCACTATGCCCTAGCGGGATACGGAGCGCGGGAAATTCCACGTCTGCGCGCCTCTGAATATGGGCCGGAGACCCCACGACGAGACGCCGCGGCATGTATCTGAACTTCAGTGTCACACTCTCGCGGTAAAACAGATATCACATTTATCGACTGTATGTTTAAAAACGTTGCCGGTAACAACTTATCGACTAGTGACATATTAACACGGAACGATTATCGTTTATCGGTAAATTACCGGTCATTGTTTTACCGACTTTTAGCTTGGAACAGAACCCTGCCATCGAACTGTCCGCGCCACCTACATAAAAGTTGCTTGTCGGTTCGGTCGGTAAAGCAGGGACCATGCTTATTGACTGAATCAAGAGTCTGCGCGAGTTACCGACTGTCGGTAACTGACCAGTGGCGCCATCGGTCGGTGGCAGCTGGAACTACGTAGTGGTGCCGCAGAACTGTCATAGCTATACTACTTCTACTTCCTTAGGCTTGGGTGGATTTTTTACAGAAACAGGGAGATCACTGAAGAGGCGCGATGGGCCAGCGAGAAACTGTTGATTCTCCCTGATCTATCTCTCCCTCTTCTGTATTCTCCTCCTTGCGTCAGATAACAGTCGTATTTTGTCAACAATATGCTGCTTGATTGTCAGCAGCTATGACTTGTTTGGTGTGTGATTCAAGATCCTTAGGGATCGTCCATAAATTACGTAAGACGTTTTTCTTTTGTTTATAGCGTTGTGTCCTTCTCAACTTCACAGCAATTTTATTCCTCTCTTTATTCAAACAAAAGAAAAACGTCTTACGTAATTTATGGACGATCCCTTAGTTCTTGGGCGAACTTTCAAACCCTTTTCTTGAACGGTCCACCAGATGTTATGTAGTCAATCACACATTGAACACGGGACGCATTCTGTCTTGCCCATCCAATTTTCTTGTTCAGTTAATGCAAGCGTCTTTTGGTCTTTTGATCCGTCGTCGGTTTTAGCCTTCGATTTGAATCAGCCAAAGCTCTCGCAGCACCATGAACTGAGCAATTGATGGTCCAAAGGTCGGACACTTGCGAGATATATCCACGAGGGGAGGCAGCCATTCCATCCAGATCTTGGGGCTTAAGAGGAACTTGCATGGTGATGTTCCACCTTGTACTGCAATTGCGATCATCTCTCAGAAGGTGCCTAATTTTTGCGGTTGGTCTTGATGTTGCTCCTTCATCTTTGTCTACAGCTTGATCAAGCAGTGGCTAGGGAAGCGCTCCGCGTACATATCCATTTTTCCGGAGGTTGTCAGCTTGATATTGCAAAGACTGATGCGAAACGTGCTGAAGCTCTGGGTGTTTATGGCACCACAGAGTGTCCATACGCACCATTAGACCTCCACGAATAGGGTTGATGCTGGCATCGTAGCAGTCTAGTACATCATTCTTAAGTTGATCCGTCCACTCAATGTGGGCGCTTCGCCGGTTCGTCATCGTGTCTCCATCTAAATTATTTTCAGCACCGCGAACTCTAGGATGATCGGTATTGTTTGCCGACCCATTGTCATGTGCTCCGCGCGTTCGATCGTTTTGAACCTCATCTACAACATTTTGATGTTTTGGTGGTTTCATTGTTGTTCCCACGAGCAGCTACGGAAGGGGTTCGTCCATCCTTGCAGAGCCCCGCGTGTGAGGATAAGACTGGTACTCTGAGAGGTCGCCCGGTATTCCAGAGTCACCGTTTAAGACACCTTACCCAGGTGCCATTCAGCTTTCGGCACGGTTGTTACGCCTTCGCTTAGGGGTTATTACTTCGGGACCATCCCTGGACAATTGTTGCTGGAGATGCGGCGTAGAGGGGCACAGAGCTGTGGATTGTAAGAGCAGACCTCAATGTTATCTCTGCTCTGGAAAAGAGGGAGTACCCCGGACAGATCATCTCCCGGGGACCATGAGATGCTCCACGTTCAGAGAGACAGCCGCGCAGCGGAAAACCAGGAGAAACGAAATAGTTCCCGAAGGAAGAAACCTGCAGAAATGAGAGGCAGTCCAACCTATGACCCCCAACCAGGATGTCGAAAGCCGACGAGCCCGATATGCGGTACCACCACACATATTGAGGACGATGCGTACATCCTGGTTGATACAAGATGTCAAAGAAAACAGAAAACCAGAAGAAGCCCTAGTAGGCAAAGAAATGGCACTCCCTGAAGTAATGCGAAAGCGTTTCTGGGGGGATTCTTGCCAAGGAGAAGGGGTGGTCGTTTTTAATGGGTCCCTTGGTGGCATTATTATAATGACAAATATGATTTTGTATAATGTATAATTATACCCAATGTATAATTGAATATTATATATATCAGGGACATTGTAGTGATGCGACGAAAATCCCGACACCACCGAGAAGTGCGGACCCTGCACGGTGTATTCTTGAACATATTCCACCAGCCTCGTAAAAAAAATGTGTTTCAGACCAAGGACTCCGAGGTCAATCCTGCCAATCATTCGTGGAGAGAATAAAAACTCCACCACTCACACGCCCATATAGGAAGAGAAAATCCAGATCATTCTGATACAGCAAGGACTATCTCACCACTCTTCCCATAAATACTATGTGCATTTCAGTTCACTTAAATTCTCTAGAGGTCTGTCCAAAATATCGGATTGTTCTTTCATGTCATACTTCGGATTTAGTGGCATAATCACCGTCCTCAAAAAATCTTATCGTACTTGTTTGGTTCAAGCTGTTATTTGCACAAAATAAAAACGCAAAAAGCTGATAGGGATGTCTTTCTTCTATTAGCAAAAACTTTTCAAGAATATTGGAAATAATAAAAAAAAGGTGGGGTTTTCCAGAAAAGATTATTTTCATTTTTTTAACATTTGAAGAAAAAAATAAACAGAATTTTCTGGATACCCCCACCTTTTTTATTTTTCCCAATAATATTTGGAAAAGTTTCTGCTAATGGAAGAAAGGCATCCTATGAGCTTTATGCGGTCTAAACCATTTTTGAATAAGTTTTGAAGGCCGGAAATTTAAAAGTCAAACCCAAACATTCTGGATTGTGTTAAGAAATTCAGGACTGAGCCGCGACTAATTCCTAAACTGCAGGCAGCGCTACCAATGCATTGGTAGCCCACATTGCAATGTGGGCAGCACTCTTCTTCTGGATAGAGCGCTGGGCGCATAGCACTCTTCTAGCAAAATTCACCCTGGATCCGGTTTGCTAGAAATATAGGACTCAGTACCTATTTTTCAAATCCCATTTTTCTGCGCGAGGTTTTTATATAGTTCAATAGATTCATTTCATCAAAACGAATAAGTTCAATACACCAGAGCCTCGATAGATGAACAATCTCGAGGGTTGCCTGAAAATAGCCTTGTTCATATAGCGCGTACAGCAAAACGTAAACAGTCAGGGCCGCCTGAACCGTTTCCATAATATTGCGCAATCTACTTGACTGAATATTAGTGCATGCTTTTCTTCAGAGGCAGAGTCGCAACCGTCTCTCGTCCTGTCCCCTAAGAAACTGCGGGGACCAGCAATTCTAGGAATTGTTGGAATTGTTGTCTAGGGAGTGTTGGTGAGAGAAGGAACACAGGGGAAGAAAGGGGGAAGATGGAGGTTGAAATAGAAAAGTATTTTAGAAGGAGTGGACTGCAGAGCGATGAAGTGAGAAGGATGCATGAGGAGGAGAGAAAGGTGTATGAGGTGGTGGAGAAGAACGGCATGCAACGAGAGAAGGCAGAAGGGGAGGAGAGAATAAGAGGATCAAGGTTCAATGTGAATTATGGGTTGATTATGCTAAGGGAGAGAGCGCAGTATTTGTCTGAGAAAGGAGAATGATGAAATGTCACTTCCGAAATCCAAAAGCAACTGAAGAAGCTATAGATTCCGATGATAGGATCAAGGAGATTTTTTTCAAATTCACTTTATTTAATCCAGACCAAATTTCAGTACATGAAACCTAAAATGTGCTTGATTAATTTCAGACTGGTTTCACACGGGAGATTTAGGATAATATGATAAAAGGGATTGTATTAATCACGTGGATAGAATCAAGGAACTTATAAAATACAGAGGTCACCAGGTTTCACCTCTAGAAATTGACAATATTTTTTGAAACATCCCGGAATGCAAGACGCTGCTGTAGTAGCAGTTCCACATCGTATGGATAATGAACATCCTATTGTTTTTGTCACTGAAGCTTAAAACTCAGTAGTAATAACACTCATTTATATTTCTTTTGAAGTTCTAGCAGATTGTAGTAGTTATAAAGTAGCCGTAAATTTGAAAATAGAAATGTTAATTCCTTTCTACGAGAAGAAATTAAATGCCAATATTACATAAAATGCAATTTAAAAGCATGCTCTTCACAGGAAAATAATGAATGATCCCTCTTAAGGGGCCCGCATAGATTCTCTTCAGGCCATGAGGAGAAATGAGGTTAGTTGCCCTCGAGAGCCCCTCGCAGTGGACCTGACAGTAAACTTTGAATAATTGGCTTCTCCTAATAATGATATTGTATTGTTAGTTAAAACAAATGATATGAAAAAACCTTCCCGCTGCAGGAAATCCAATTTTTTTTAAACGCAGAAGTTACTTCTTTTGCAAGTTGATATGCAGGTTCAAAATAGGAACTGGTGGAATAAAATTTTGTTCTCGATGATACTTAAAAGCTTCTAGGAGGAATAGCATTTCTTGAAAAATTACCAGAAACACCAACAGAAGGGAAAATCCGAAGAAAAAACGTAAGGAAATAGCAAAGATTAATACGCAATAAACATAACTACTAGTAAGAAATTAATGTGAAAAGTTTTAGTTTCTTAAATACATAATACAAGAAGTATCAGCCCCTTTCTTCCAAAGCTTCCAATGTCCCAACATTTGCATTCAACAAGACCATCTGACCTGAAATAGAAGAATATTTTTAAACTGGTCCAATATCAAACAACTTGATTACATTTTAAAAGCATTTCTATATGTATATATTAGTGTGATCCTAAAAAGTTTTTATAATTTTTTTCTCAAATGAGTTAATTAACTGGCTCAAGGGTCTCATCGGAATAGTTGTACCAGAGGGGCTTCATCGCGAGGTGCAGCTGTTCTGGGGAACTGGAGGACTCTAGTCTCTGGGATCTAAACTAAGGAGCGATTCTTCCAGAGGGTAATAGCAACACATTTTTTAACATACCCGCGTACCTCCCTCAGTCGAGGCAGACACGCTGAAGTCACAAAAGAGGTGTCTTAACGGAGACATAGGGACGCTAGGTTGAATCCCATAGTATGTAGATCCGCCCCCTGTAAGCGGGGCTCTGTATGGAGCATTCCTCATTCCCCTAGCTTCCAGTGGGACCAAATGAGCGACACACAAAAAATTAATACAAACAATGAGGGCTTGGATCCGGGACACTCATCTAACCTACCGCCCAAGGTGAGCGGCTCCTCAAGGACCAGCCCACCAGGAGTGGTGCAGACTTCTGACACCGATGACAACAATCTTGTGAGAGCCAGCTCAGCGCGGTTTGCCCTAGTGAGAGTTGACGTTGCGTCAGGTTATCCTGAAGCATGTTCAACACCCGAGGAATCGGACAGGCAGACATCTGGTCGCGGGACTGGCTAGTGGAGAGAACTCCAGCGTTTAAGCTTAAGAAGGGGCTCAACCTGGAGATGAAGGGTACGGGGTGTCGTCAAAGGTGCCACAGAGAAACCATACTGATTCCCGGTACCTCCGAGTATCCGTAGACCACTCTGAGGCGCCTAAGCTTCCAGAAGCAAACTCTACGACCCGATTCCTGAGAGGTGTATTTCAACGGGCAGAGAGCCAGTCCGAAGGGGAAGGGGTGGATTCTAGTTGTTCGTCTTTCCGAATTTTCATTCAGAGCCCTTGCAGCTCTGGATTATAGACCCTATCTAGGAGACGACCCAAATTAGCTTAATTATGGCTGAGACGGGAATCTCTATCATGCAGATTGATTTGCACCACATTAAATGTGCCTCGGTGGTTTTAACCAAGCATGTTTCAGTGGTGCAGACAGTACTTGCCCTAATCCAAGAACACTGGTTTTAAAGGGAGAGGATTAGTGGCTTGGGAGGGTATGACTCTATATATAAGATGCTATGCGAAAAAACATTAAGGGCATGCATAGCTGTTGAGACATCTGGAAGACAGCTCAGCATGAATTTAATAAAAATGTAAGTATTCATGAACAGAAAGATTGGAGGAGATTTTGCGAGGAATCAGATATCACTCTGGATGCAACGAGACACCACACGATCCTGGTAAAAAAATCCGGAAGCTAGCCGCGGGCTCATAAGAATCGATGATGATGAGTTTGCCGATGACGGAGAAGCAACGCTGAATCACCTGATGGAAGTTCACTTCCTGGGTTTTCAGCGAACTCAAACGGACCGAGAGGTGAAAGTCTGGGACCAAGAGAGGGAGACGGCCGCTTGAAATTTCGCCTTCAAGGTCATTGATATGAAGAAGAGGGAATGTGTTGTTCGTTCCTTCTGCCCCTTTAAATCGCTATAGGCAATATTAAGGACAAGCAGTACCCTAAAACACGTGCCATCGGCATGGCAGAATGGTAGAGTAGCCCTCATTTCACCTGGGAAGGAGGGCTACACTGCTGCTAAAGGTTTTCGGCAATCAGCTTCCCGTCCTTTATTCTGAAGACGCCAGAGGAGCTGGTCGAGAGATATATCAGGGATGAGGTGCTTTTGGCCTCCACGCTGCATAGAGAGAAGCAAGCATTTCAGGCACACTTGGATATAGCAAGTGCCTTTAGCAATACCCCTCCAGAAGCCATGTCAAGAGGCTTCAAGGGTTGGCTTGCCGGCCCAGTTAGTTAGCTGGATAGAAAACCGGAGGTGCCTCGAAGCCAGACATAGTAAAGCCTGATCAGAGGAATAGCGCCGCTGGGATGTCCTCAGACGGATGTCTTGTCAGTCTTCCTATAAAATATTGTAGTGAACGGCCTCCTGCATATGCTAAATAAGGAAGGGTATTATACCCAGGGATACGCGGATGACTTTCTAATCCTTTTAAGGGGGGCTCATCTGGAAACGTTGATGAGTCTTACAAGGTCGGCGCCGCGCACCGTTGATAATAAATCGCTTCAACTTCACAAATACTTTTCGCGTCCCCATCTCAAATAGGGATATGTGGAAAGTAAATCACAGTAAATCCCAAGAATAAATTCTATCTTGTAATCGGATAAAAACGCTGCAGCACGTTTATCTACTGAAAGATAAAATTTATCTGACGGAAGATAACATTTATCGTGCGAAAGATAAAATTTATCTGGCGGAAGATACATTTTTTTCACGAAAATATTTATGTCAAATACGTGAGCCTATGTAAACTGAAAAGAGCGGCTAGTTTCACCGAAATTCGGTGGGCCTAGATCCAAAATTTTCGGTGGGTCTATGAAACCTGGAAAGGACGGTTATGTTTACTGAAATCCTCAAGGATCAACTGCCTGACTCGAGTATTTCCTTGAGAAATTTGAAAATCCTGGCGGCATTCTTTGGTTAAATCACCTTCGAAAATTACGCGAGGGTCTTCTACTCTTCGCAAGTATTTTGAAAATCCATTTCCCCTTATTACAAACAACACTTTATTTAAATGATTCAAACCAAAAAAACCATTAATCTACACTTACACGATATATAGACTGCACTTAGGTTACCTTATAGTGCTTGTTTACAAATTTAAAAGTCTTCATCAGAGTCGACAGAAACTAAAGGTTCGTCCAACAGAAGTAAAGGACTGAAGTTGGCTGAGTGTCCTTGTCCTCCGCACAGTGATGCTAATAGACCGCGACTTTTCCAATTGCGCAAGCGTTGCGTTGGAAGGGGAAAGCCACGTTATTGGCTGTAATACGCGCGCTTCTTTTAAATGCTATAAATTTACACAAATATGGCGACGGACTAAAAATAAGGAATAATGCTACTTTTATTTTTAAGTCGAGATATTATAATAATTTATGTTAATATGGTTCATATATATTACTGCAATAACTATAAGACCCATGATAATACAGTATTTTATTATTATTACTATGAATGTAACTATAATAACTAACTATAATACTATAATACTATAATAACTATAATATAGTAACTATAATACTATAATGTACTTAATATCCCAGTAAAACATCCCATTGTAATATAAAGTTTGTCTGAAAATATAGTAAAGTAACCGCCCCAAAGTTCAAAATTTTCAAAATTAAAAGAAAAAATATATTATTTTGACTAAGTTCTTATACTACTATAACCTATAATTCAAATATTTACAAGATTCTATTAACTTAAAAGTTTCATATGAGACCTCCAAAATGTTTTTTATCACATTGTTTCTAATAATGTTTTTCTCTCTGTGAATACTCTATCAAATAAAAGATTCGATAACAGGTTATTTCCAAGTATAATTCTACAGGCTACGGATCCATTCAAATATTATGCATTTTTTTTAAACATTTGACTCGAAATATATATACAGTACTATATTAAATTAAATTTAAATTGCCTCAGATTCTTAACTTTTCAAGTAAAAATTTCTTCCATAATAGATGAATTTTCAATTTAAAAAATCCTTTTTCAACCAAAAATTGAATGGTTAAATTTTCAGTTCAAAAAATTAGTATTCAACGAAAAAGCTACATTTTCAAATAAAATAATGGAATATTGAATTGGAATAAATAAATTTTAAGTTTAAAGCAAATTTTTTACAAAAAAAAATGAATTAAAAAAAATCTTCACATATTCAAACAATGCGATGCATTTTTAACACAAATTATTAATCTTCAACTGCAATACTTGAATTTCAAACCACAAAGATTAATTTTCAACTAAAATGATGAATCTCTAACTAGAATAACCGAAGTTTCAACCAAGATTGATTTATTCAAATTTAAAAAATTTGAACTTCAGGGCAGTTCATTTACGATTTTTAGACAAACTTTGATATTTTAATCGGACATTAAGTAAATTACATTTTCCATCGTAATAATAATAAAATACTGTGTTACCATGAATCTTATAGTTATTGCAGTAACATATATGAACCATATGAACATGAATTATTATAGTTTCTCGATTTGAAGGAGAAAATTAATTTGAAGCATTTAAAATAAGCGCGCGTTTTACGGCCAATGAAGTGTCTTTCCCCTTCCAACGCGACGCTTGCGCAGTTGAAAAAGTCGCGGTCTATTAGCAGCACTGCCTCCGCATCACAGAAGCTCTAACCGGCCAGGGTTTAGAAGCCAAGTTCAGTCCTTTACTTTTGTTGGACGAACCTTTAGTTTCTGTCGACTCTGATGAAGACTTTTAAATTTGTAAACAAGCACTATAAGGTAACCTAAGTGCAGTCTATATATCGTGTAAGTGTATATTAATGGTTTTTTTGGTTCGAATCATTTACATAAAGTGTTGTTTGTAATAAGGGGAAATGGATTTTTCAAATTTCTGCGAAGAGTTCAGTAAGTCAGACCTATTGATAAGACCCTCACGTAATTTTCGAAGGTGATTTAACCAAAGAATGCCGCCAGGATTTTCAAATTTCTCAAGGAAATACTCGAGTCAGGCAGTTGATCCTCGAGGATTTCAGTAAACATAACCGCCCTTTCCAGGTTTCATAGACCCACCGAAAATTTTGGATCTAGGCCCACCGAATTTCGGTGAACCTAACCGCTCTTTTCAGTTTACATAGGCTCACGCATTTGACATAAATATTTTCGTTAAAAAAAATTTATCTTCCGCCAGATAAATTTTATCTTTCGCAAGATAAATTTTATCTTTCGTCAGATAAATTTTATCTTTGAGTAGATAAATGTGCTGCAGCGTTTTTATCCGATTTCAAGATAGAATTTATTCTTGGGATTTACTGTGATGGTAACCCACTCTTTTGAGGGGAAATCTGGTACACAGGCGGCTCCAAAGAGTGGGAGGATCAAGAGCAGGAATCTATGACAGCGCGGGGAGAAGGATAGGGAGCCCGCTTGGATGACATGCCTTCTTTTTTCAGCGGTGGTCCTGATCGTCCTTCGCTGTGCTAAGACATTATTAGAAGAAAACGCTGCTGGTAGGCAGACTATAATCTGCAGGGACAGCCAAGCGACATTGACTGCAGTTGGGAAACCAGACATAACATCAGAGCTGGTTTGGGAATGCAAAAAGGCATTAAAGCAACTTGCAGAACAGAACAAAAGCACTCTCATGTGAGTTCCTGGCCACACAGACATCAAGAGCGACAGTCAGCTGGCAAAAGGAAGCGCAGCAAGTGAATACATAGGACCGTAACAGGTACCCGAAAAAGACATAAGGAGAGTAATTCAGATGCTTACAGTGCACAACCCCCGACAGAGTGCAGGAAATGTGGCAGAGATCAGTGGTTGATATACTGTGCTTCACCAAGAGCTTTGGGGTTAACTATTGAGAGCGAATAGTTAAGGGTGAGGCACAATAGGCTTTATAGCTTGAGCGCCAGAAGGGCTCAATCGGGGCTTCCAGCCTGCATATAAACTTACTATTTAAATAACAATATCCAAATTCAAAAATCTAATGGGCAACAACATAATTCTACATCTGGATTTTGAAGAGTTTAACATTGGAAATAAAAAATTAAATACTTAAAATAAACCATATTTAAAATCGTACCTATATTTCGAAATTAGAGGCCATTGAAATGAAACACTTTTTATTTCGACGTCTTCGAACAGAAAACAAAAATCAAATATAACATTGAACATTGAAACCCTAACTTGGTTTCCCTGACTGGTAATTGTTTCTGCTCTCAATTTTTCATAAGGATTATTATTTTTGCAACAAAAAATTATTATGAAATGAAATGAATTACCGGTTTTGAAAACACGAGTAGCACCTTCTGCTCCTACAATACAAGGAAGTCCATATTCTCTGGCTACGACAGCACCATGACTAATTAATCCTCCAAGTTCGGTTACCACACCACCCAATAAAGGGAAATATGGACTCCAACCAATATCAGTCGCTCGAGTTATTAAAATATCACCAGATTGAATTTCTCCAGCTTGCGATAAGTTTGTTATAACACAAGCTCTCGCATAAATTGTTCCATTGTAAACTGAAGATCCTGTGATTTTCGCGACACTTTGATGACTTGGATTTTCGTTCAAAAACTGTTGAATTCGTCAATATTTAAGTGTGTACATACTGAATTTCATTTATTGATTCAATAAATATATCTGAATATTAAAATCAATTCAACAAACCTGAAGTGGTTTTGGCACTCCTACGTTCAATTCCGAATACTGATCCTTTTCCAACCTCGAATAGAGCCTCTGTCTTCTAAATGCTCTGAAAATCAAAGTTAAAAAGTATCAGAATAAATCTGAATTAGCTGATTTTTAAATCCCACAAGATCAAATTTCAACAAAAAAGTTCATTTTTAATCCAAAACATAAATCTTCAACCAAAAAGTTGCCGTTGCAACCAAGTAGTTGAAATTTCAAGTGAAATAGACGAATTTAAAAAATAAATGAAAATTTTCAACTAACTTACTTTCGAACTAAGGAAAGGTCAGGTTTCTCAATCAATAATCCAATCTCGTGGTGAGTTAAGAAAAATAACAGATTCTCTTCGGGAAGACGATTTTCTGCAACGAGTAAAGTGGCGAGTTTTCTATAACACAATCTGAATTTGTGTACCGCATGCGTTAAAACTGACTTTGACTTTTCTCGACGAGCCACCGCCTTTCTAGAACGCATCACGAATTTTTCCAAAATCCATCTGGTTATTTTTTTCTTTGGCGTTTTCAATTTAGCGACTGTCTCTTCTGGACTGAGATCTACAATTTGTATCGTATCCGTTGCACATTTTACCATCGCCTAAAATGAAAGAAATAATATTATTTAAAAAATTAGTCAAGATACAAAAAAAGGTTTCGTAGGCTATTAAAACGTTATTTAAGTCGTTCAAACTTCCCCCTCGCATACAATTCCTCTCCAACTTCCCCTCTTGACCCCTACTTCCCTTCGCTTCCAGCCCCTCCCCAATCTGTTCCTCCTCTACTTCCCCTATCCTCACTTCCCCAGTTAACGAGCCTCTCTCTTGACTTCCCTTGTTCAGCCCTCACTGCTACTACCCCTCCCCTCACTTTCCCTCAGTATATTGGCTCACTTCCAATTATTTCTCCTACTTTCTCTCACCTTCCCTTCCTAATTGTCCATCACTTTCCCTACATCCCTTTCCCTCATTTTCCCTCACTTCCCCTCCCCTAATCCCCTGCGTATCCTACTCCCCTATTTCCTCTTCGCTTCCATGCCCTTCGCCAATTTCTTCCTCCTCTACTTCCCCTATCCTTACTTCCGTAGCTAACGGGCCCCTCCCGATACTTCCCTTTTTCAGACCTCACTATTACTAGCCCTCCCCTCACTTTCCCACGGTATACTACCTCACTCCCAATCATTTCCCTACTTCCTCTCACATTCCCTCCCTAATTGTCCATCACTTCCCCTATAACCCTATCCCTCATTTTCTCTCACTTTCCCTCCCCTAATCCCCTGCGTATCCTACATCCCTACATCTCCTTCGCTTCCATGCCCTTCCAAAATGTCTTCCTCCTCTAATTCCCCTATCCTCACTTCCCCAGCTAACGGGCCCCTCCCTATGCTTCCCCTTTTCAGCCCTCACTACTACTAGCCCTTCCCTCACTTTCCCTCAGTATATTAGCTCACTTCCAATCATTTCTCCTACTTCCTCTCAACTTCCCTCCCTAATTGTCTATCACTTTCCCCACTCCCCTATCTCTTATTTTCCCTCACTTCTCCTTCCCTAATGCCCTGCGTATCCTACTTCCCTACTTCCTCTTCGCTTCCATGCCCTTCCCCAATTTCTTCCTCCTTTACTTCCTCTATCCTCTTATTCCCCAGCTAACGGGCCCATCCCTTGACTTCCCTTTTTCAGCCCTCACTACTACTAGTCCTCCTCTCACTTTCCTTCAGTATATTACCTCACTTCCAATCATTTCCCCTACTTCCTCTCGCCTTCCCTTCCAAATTGTCCATCACTTCCCCTACTCCCCTATCCCTTATTTTCTCTCACTTCCCCTCCCCTCACCCCCTGCCTATCCTACTCCCCTACTTCCCCTTCGCCTACAGCCCTTTCCCAATTTTTTCCTTCACTACTTCCCCTATCCTCACTTTCCCAGCTAACTAAGTATATTACCTCGCTTCCAATAATTTCCCCTACTTCCTCTCCCCTTCCCTCCCTAATTGTCCATCACTTCCCCTACTCCCCTATCCCTCATTTTCTCTCACTTCCCCTCCCCTAACCCCCTGCGTATTTCACTTCCCCTACTTTCCCTCCCTCATTTCCTCAGGTCCCCTCAACATCACTTCCCCTTAGCGACCGTACTTAAATTACGTAACAGCTCAAAAGGGAGGGGGATGGGGGGTCGATACATTTTGTTACGATTTGTTACGGTAGGGGGGAGGGGGTCCTTCACTCATCTACGTAATTTTTGCAAATTCGCAAAAACTTTCTCCTGAAGATTATCTATTTAGTTATAAATTTTATTTTATAAATTTAAAAAAAATGAATAAAAATTTTATTATTTGGTTTAAAATTTAAAAATTTTCTTAAAAAGACACTTTTTTGCAAATTCAACTGTTTTGTTGAAAATTTGTCTTTTTGGGTTAAAAATTTAACTCTTTCTGTATAATATTACAGTTTTGTTGAAATTCATATTTTGTTGCTGATAAGTCAACTGAAATTTTTTTTGGATGAAAAATATTTTTTCTGAAAATTTGTCTTTTTAATTTCAAAGTTTTTTTTTAGTAGAAATATTGCATCTTTCTCAGTCAAAAATGCAACTGTTTTGTTGAAAATGAAACTATTTCCTAGAAAATTTACTTTTCGTTTAAAATTTGTATTTTTGGGTAGAAAGTCTATTGAAATCCTTTTCGATGAAAATTCAACTTTTTTTAAAATTTATCTTTCTGATTTACAAATTCACCTGTTTTAGTAGAATTTTCATTTTTCCTGAAAAATGCAACTTTTTGGTTAAAAATTCAAGAATCTTATTAAAAAGTCATACTTTTTGGTTAAAAATTCGACTATTTAGCAGAAAATTACATTATAGTTTACCATTTTATTTTGGTGTTGGAAATTGAACTGGAATCTTCTTCGGATGAAAATTTAACTTTTTTTTTTAAGTTTTTTAAAAATTTTATCTGGTTTTGAAGAAATATTTAATCTTTTCTGAATAAAAATGCAACTGTTTGGTTTAAAATTCAACAATTTTGTTGAAAATTCATACTTTTTGGTTGAAAATCCTGCTGTTTTGTTGAAAATTCAATTATTTCGTAGAAAATTTACTTTTTGATAAAATTTAATATTCTGCTTTTAAAAAGAAAACTGAAATCATTTCCGGGTAAAAAATCAACTCTTTGTTTTTGAAGATTTATTGTTTTTTTAATTAAAAATTCATCTGTTTGAAGACAAAATTTCATCTTTCTTGGATAAAAATGCAACTCTTTGGTTCAAAATAAAACTATTTTGTTAAAAAGTCATAATTTTGGTTGAAAATTCTGCTGTTTTGTTAAAAATTTAACTATTTTGTAGAAAATTTACTTTTTGTTTAAAATTCATCATTAGTGTAGAAAAATGAACTGAAAGCTTTTCTGGATGAAAGTTCAACTTTTAAAAAACTGTCCTTTCTTCATTGAAAATTCATCTGTTTTAGTACAAATTCAATCTTTCATGGATAAAAATTCAACTATTTGTTAGAGAATTCAACTATTTTGTTAAAAATTCCTCCTTTTTGATTGAAAAAATTCGTTTTTTTTAATGAAAAATTCGATTTTTTTCGTAGATACTTATTTTTTGTTAAAAAATTCATATTTTGATCTTGAAAAGTCAACTGGAACCCTTCCTGGATGAAAATTCAACTATTTTTTCAAAATTTATTTTCTTTCTAAATAAAAAACAATTTGATCGAAAAGTCATCCTTCTTGGGTAAAAATTCGTCTTTTTGGATTGAAAATTTAATTTTTTCCGTAGAAACTAATTTTTTGGTTAAACATTCATATTTTGATTGTGAAAAGTCAACTAAAATCTTCTTTAACAGAAAATTCAACTAGTTTTATTTTATTTTATATTTTGATTTACAAATTCATCCGCTTTGGTGGATTTAAAAAAAAATGAAAATTCAACTTTTTGGTTAAAAATTATTTTTCTTTGTTATATTTTTAGTTGAAAATTCATCTGTTTGTTTAAAAATTTAACTGTTTAGTCGAAAAGTCTTTTTTCTTTGGTTTGAAATTAATTTTTTAACTGCAAATGTAACTTTTGCCTTTTTTCAAGATTGATCTTTTTTAGTTGAAAATTCTGCTTCTTTGGTAAACAAAAATAATTTTCTTGGTTGAAAATTTCATTTTTGTTGGGTAAAAATGCATCAGAAAAATAATTTTTTGCTGAAGTCATATTTTTTGTTTATAAATCCAATTTTTGTACAGAAAACCCATCTCTTGACTTGAAAGTTCAACAATTTAGGTAAAATTTTCTTCCTTCAGTGAAAAATCTATTCGTTGAAAATTCGTCCTTTTGGTTTTAAAAAACTATTTTTTGTATAAATTTCATGTTTTTTGATTGGAATATAAACTATGATACTTTTATGGCAAATTTTTTTTTTAGGTTCAAAATTCAACTATTATGTTAAAAATTTAATCATTTTGTTGAAAATCCAAGTATTTTTTAAAAAATCCATCTTGTATAGTAGAAAAGATATTTTTTTGTTTAAAATAAATTAACAAATTTGAAAATTTTAATTAGATTAATGTTCATACCTGTATAGCACTGAATAGTTTTTCAGGTTTCATACTCCAAGTTTCAGAAATAAAATCCATTTCTTTAATACTTCTGTGTCCATGGTCCTTCAAAAACTTTTCTAATAAATCAGCAGCTTTTGGGCAATTTTCCTTGAGCCATTCAGCAACTTTTCCGGTATCCATTTGAGAAAATTCTCCTCCTCTTCCAGTGTCTTTGATAAATTTCGAAATTTTTCTAAGTGCTATTGGAACTTCTGCACTAATAACGTCGCTGCATGAACTTAACAAAACAGCAATGTCTGAATAATGTTCAGCTGTTAGATCACCACTGTTTTCAGTGAGAACCGAAATGAGAAAAATTTCCCAGAAAACACTTATTCTCGAAATTATATTGTGGCAATCTGTAATCTTTGAAAAATTGACTAATTATAATTGCCCTGAACATTTGGCCAGGGGAGAGGAAAACTGCAGAAAACGTCTTGAATCAAAATGTCGATCGGACTGGAAAGTCCGGAAGTCATTCAGAAAACAATTTGTTTTTAAAGTTATATAAATGCAATTTTCTTAAGCTTTTTGAAAAAATTCAAAACGATTTTTTAAGATTTCAAACGTATCAAAAAAATTTAGAAAACGGAACAAAAATATATTTTACAGAATTCTATAAAATATTAGGAAAAATTCGAATCAGTAAATAGAATATTTAGGGTTTTTCGAAGTTTGAAAGAAATTAAAAAATATTTGATATATTTTCGGAAAACTTTCCAAATTTTTAAGCATTTTTATTCTCTTCAGAACATCTTAAATTTTTAAATATCAATTGAACTTACTGAATTTTTCTTACGATATTGAAAAGTCAATACAAATTTTTCAAATTGACTTAAAATCTTGCACACTTTTAGAAATCTTTTAAAATGTTTTTAAATTTTCTTTAGAACTTATCTTTGCAAAATGCAATTTTTTCACATTTTTATTCTCTTAAATTTGTATTTGTTTATTTTCGATCTCTTAAAAATTTACTCGAATTTTGTTTCTAATTTCTTAATCTGGCTCAATTCGAATATTTTGATTTTAATTCTTCTCACTCTTCATTGAAATTTTAGAAAATCGTTAAAAATTTTTTTAATTTTTTCAAGTATCTCTTAAGATTCTGTTTGAATTTTTTTGGAACTTCGAAACCTTCTGAATATCTTTTAAATTTATTCAAATTTTTCCTCAATTTTTTTTTTCAAATCCTATAAAATTAACTAAATTGCTTTAAAATACAAAAAAAAAATAATAATAATAATTAAAATCTTGGGAAAATTTGAAAAAAATAAGAAAATGTAGATTTTTGAAGTATTTGGAAAAAAATTATAAACTTTTTAAGAAATTCGAAAGGTTAAGAGAAGCGTACAATTTTCTTAAGATCCATGGGCAAATTTCAAATGATTTTTTATTTTGAAAAGTGAATTTCAACAGAAATTTTTAAGAATTTTGAAAGGTTTCAAGAGAATCAGAAAATTTTCTTCCGGTTCCTAAGAAAATTTCAAATAATTTTTTATCTTGAAAACTCAATCCAAAAAGGATATTTGAAAAACGTTAGAAACGTTTCAAAAGATTTCCAAAATTATCAAGAAAAAAAATCTGGAAGATTTTAAGACATTTTTTTAATTTTGCAGCATTTTTTATAAAATTAGGGACAAATTCGAGTCAATTTAAAACATATTTGAAAATTTTAGAAGTTTCAATGCGATTAGAAACATTTTCATATTTAATGATTTCTTAAAGTTTATAAAATAATTTTAAATTTTTTTCAAATTTCTAAAATACCTCAATATATTTTAAACTGACTCGAATTTTTCTTAATATTTTGTCGAACCCTATAAAATTAAAAATTGAACTCCTCACAATGATGAGTCTATTAGACTCATCATTTGTTCCCCTCCACGGAAATCTTTAGTAAAAGGCGAAAGATTTATCCGTTTGTCTGAAGGGAAACCATTGAATCGTATATTTCAATAATAATAATAATGAAATGATTTATTATTATTATTTTTTTTAACCGTATTTTTTAGGGTGCACAAAATTTCCGGTTTTCCTGTATTCCCGGGTCGCTAGACACCCTGATTACTAATGTAATAAAATGGGATTGTTGCATAAATTGTAGATAATATATTTTTTAAATGCTGCATGAAATTCTAAAATTTTTAGTACATTTCAAAATTTTTTCAATACCTAAATTCTGAAAAAAAATATTTAAAAAAACGCTATTTTTTGCAAAGCCCGTCCGAAAGTAAATTTTTCTAAAAAGAGAAATAAAAAAAAATGTTGAGAACATTTTTTTTTAAATGCTTGAAAAAAAAATTTTGTGGAAAAAAATGTATGAAGAAAAATTTGGTGAAAAAATTGTTGAAAAAAAAGTTTTGTGAAAAAAAATGGTTGGAGAAAAATCTTTGAACAAAAATTTTTTGGAAAAAAAAACTAACACCAGTGCTTAAAGTTACCTATGCCAGTGCCTAAAGTACCTCATCTCGAAAGTGCGCATGCGCTGCCTTTTCACCAGTGCCTAAAGTAAGCCATCTTTAAACTGCGCATGCGCGAAAATTATTTTGCACACAGTCTGCTCAATAAGGTCCTTTAGGCACCATTTGGAAGGATGAAAACGTCGAATTTTGAGATGGGTTCTTGCAAAAATGAAATTTTTGATTTCTTATTATTTTTTTGTGCGTTCAAAATGTGAATTTTTGATTTTACTTTCAATTCAAAAAGTTGTTACGAAAATATTGTAAGGTGTTCAAAAAGCAACGTTTTTCTCCTCTTGACTTTTTTTCATATCGTGCGTTTTTCGGCTTAAAATGTTCATTTTCGTTCGTTTTTTGGAATTTTGAAAATGCTATAACTCCGGTATTTTTTTTTAATCAGAAAAAGCCATGAGGATACTTTGTTCCTTTTTTTGCTTACTACTAATAACCCAGAATAGAATTTTCAAATCTTCAAAAAAGTGGTCTCAAAAATTTTCAAAATGTGCCAACTTTTTGAATTTTCATCCAAAATAGCTGGTTAGCAAACTCGTTCTTTCTTTTTAGGCCATGAAAAAGTGTGCCAAAGCACAATCCAATCTGATGAATCTTTCGAAAGTTATCGTGCCTACACGTTACTACAGACAGACATACAGGCAGACTGACATACAGACAGACAGACATTTTCGTGAAAATCGTTTTTTCTGAGTCAGGAGGTCTCAAAACGTGGAGATTTGATGAAAACCAACAATGTCAAATTTTACATAAAACTAGTACCTTGTCATTAGAATGAGAATGTAAAAATATATTTGAAAATATGCAACAAACCCATTAGAAGAATATTAATGTTTGTACCTCTTCTAGTTGAACCATTGAACTCTCGATTGCTTGATGAATACTTCGAGTCGTGTCAAACTCACTCGGATCTAATTTGATATTGTCAAAAACTTGAAATATTTCCTGCAATTTTTTGTCACCATTCCAAATATCGAAGGCCATGTCTAGTTTAAATAAACACGATTCTATAAAATCGATCGTACCATTTCTTTCCCTCGCTTGTTCATAAAGTGCTGGTGTTGTAATTTCATGGCCACAAACAGCCACGTCGATTATTTTAACCGTTATGGGTAACTCTTTTTCAACTTTTGCCAGCATTGTCTGAAAGAATTGATTGAAAATCCTAGTTAATTTCTAGTTGAGGCTGAAAAAGTGGACTTAAAAAAGTACGTCTAAAAGGACGTAAAAAAGGACGTACTAAAGAATCTACCAAAGAACGTACCAAAGGACGTATTAAAGGACGTACCAAAAGACGTACAGAAGGACGTCCCAAATTGGGATACAAAATTACGTACTTTGGTACGTCCTTTAATACGTCCTTTGGTACGTTCTTTGGTAGATTCTCTAGCACGTCCTTTTTTACGTCCTTTTAGATTATTTATTATTGTACGTCATTTTGTATCCCAATTTGGGACGCCCTTTGGTACGCCCTTTGGTACGTCCTTTAGTACGTCCTTCTGTACGTCCTTTGGTACGTCCTTTGATACGACCTTTGGTACGTCCTTTGATACGTCCTTTGGTACGTCGTTTCTGAAGTAATTTCCTTTTTGAAAAAAAGTACTTAGAGCTTATTTTTGTAATTTAACGTTTCATAGATTGGCACGTGGGCCAGGAAAACGTGTAGCCAAATTTCAAGAAAATATGCGCTGTATCAAAGGAGGTACGTCATTTTGTATCCCAATTTGGGGCGTCCTTTGGTACGTCCTCAGGTGCGTCTTTTAGTACGTACTTTTGTACGTTCTTTGGTACGTCCTTTAGTACGTTCTTCTGTACGTCCTTTGGTACGTCCTTTGATACGTCCTTTGGTACGTCGTTTCTGAAGTCATTTCCTTTTTGAAGAAAAGTGGTTAATGATTATTGTACGTGATTTTGTATCCCAATTTGGGACGTGCCTTGGTACACCCTTTGGTGCGTCCTTTAGTACGTACTTTGGTACGTTCTTTGGTACGTCCTTTAGTACGTCCTTCTGTACGTCCTCTGGTACGTCCTTTGATATCTCCTTTGGCACGTCGTTTCTGAAGTCATTTCCTTTTTGAAAAAAAGTACTTAGAGCTTATTTTTTTTGATTTAACGTTTCATCGATTGGCACATGGGCCAGGAAAACGTGTAGCCAAATTTCAAGAAAATATGTGCTGTATCAAACGAGGTACGTCATTTTGTATCCCAATTTGGGACGTACTTTGGTACGCCCTTTGGTGTGTCCTTTAGTACGTACTTTGGTACGTTTTTTGATACGTCCTTTAGTACATCCTTCTGTACGTCCTTTGACACCTGCTTTGGTACGTCGTTTCTGAAGTCATTTCCTTTTGGAAAAAAAGTACTTAGAGCTTATTTTTTTAATTTAACGTTTCATAGGCACATAGGCCAGGAAACGTGTAGCCAAATTTCAAGAAAATGTGCGCTGTATCAAAGGAGGTACGTCATTTCGTATCCCAATTTGGGACGTCCTTTGGTACGTCCTTAGGTGCGTCCTTTAGTACGCCCATTTTTACGTCCTTTTTTACGTCCTTTAATACGTACTTTTTTACATCCTTTTATACGTCTTTTTCAAGTGGGGGCCGTTCAAAAACTACGTGACAACCTCCAGGGGGTGAGGGTAATAGGTTTTTTGACAATTTGTGCAGTAAGTTGAGTGGGGGGGGGGGATTAACACAGAATATTACAACCAGCACCTATTCCCCTCCCTCTTTACACCTTTTTTACAGAATTTCTCTGTTTACTCCTGTTTTTAAGAAACTTACCCTCTTAAGGTTTTCGTAACCGTGGACAAAAACCCTTAAATGTTTGATCGGGTGTCGTCCATCCATCGTAAATTTTTCCAAGAAGGGGAAATGAGGGGAACTTCTAACTCAAACTCACAAGGGGCGGAGAAATGAGGGGAAATGAGGGTAGGGGTAGTAGAAGTGGTGGGAAATGGAGGGAGGACAAGAGAGGGGTAATAAGGGAAGTAGAGGCAGAGAGGGGAAATTTAGATGAAAATAAGAAGAGGGGGAAGTAGATCTGGAAGAATTTAGGGAAGGGATGGGAAGCGAAGCATGAAGTTTGCGGAGGGGAAGTATGGTGAGTAGGGGGGATAGGGTAGGAAAAGTATGGTTGAAAATTCATAGTTTTTTCGTTAAGTAGTGAACTATTAAATGTTCCATTGAAAATTCAACTAATTGGTGTTTGGTTGAAAATTGATCCTTTCAGTTGAAAATTCATTATTTTGTTGAAAATTTATTATTAGGTTAAAAATTAAACTATTCTGTTAAAAATTTGTTTTTTAGGGGAAAATGAATTTTTAAACTAAAAATATAACTATTCCATTTTTGGTTGAAAATTTATCTTATGTACTTGAAAATTCATCTTTATTGTTAGAGAATTAATCATTATGGTTGAAAATTCATATTTTCAACTGAAAATTTAACTACTTTGTGTTTTGTTGAAGATTTATCTTTTTTAGTTGAATATTCTTGTATTTTGCTGAAAATTAATTTCTTTGGATAAAAATTTAACTATTTTTCAAAAGTTCTTTTTTATGGGTAAAAATTAATTTCTTAACTGAAAATATAACTATCTCATTGTGGGTTGTAAATTCACCCTTTTTAGTTAGAAATTCATTAATTTTGTTGGAAAATACGTTTTTTTGGTAGATAATCAATCTTCTTGATAGAAAATTAATTCTTCTGTTTCTTAAAAATTCGTTATTTCAGTTGAAACTTCATTTCTTTGGTTAAAAATTCAACTATTTCGTTGAAAATTCATGTCTTGTGTTAAAAATGTATCTTTTTTGGCATAAAATTAATCTTGTTGGTTGAAAATTAATCTTTTGGTTTCAACATTAACCTCTATGGTTCATAATTTAACCCGAAAAGAAAAATTCATAACGGGCAGGGAAATTGAAAAATTGGTCCGGGAAAAATTAGGGAAAGTTAGAGAATTCAAAATTTGATATTTTTTAGCAACCCTGTTTTTAAAATACTAACGCGCCTCAAGTTAAATTGTGTTAGGAGTCCTGATTTTGCGATCAAGCCTAGCAAACTCACCCTATAAAAATTGCATGACGTAGTTTTGGAACGACCCCCTATTCGTTGAAGAACCCTCACATTAATAGGGTATAGCGGGATATCCCATTCGATCCAATTTATCTTCCAGGTTATCCCAAGGATATCCTAGGGATAACACGTCTAATAACCTGCAAGGCGGAAATTAGGATATCTCATGAATATCTCCAGGATATCCGAGATGTATATGAGACGTTTTTGGGATATTCAAATGTCTCAAGTAGGATATTAAATTTTTTTATATATCCTGTTTGGGACACTTTAATTTTTCTGAAATGTCCCATAGATATCACGGATATCCTGGGGATGTCCCAGATATATCCCGTAGGATATCCTGCGAAGCAAAATTGGGATATCCCAAGGATAACCCCAGGATGTCCGCGGTGTCTATGGGACGTTTTATAATATTTAAATGTCTCAAGTAGGATATTAAACTGCCTATATATGTATATCCTACTTGGAACATTTGAATATCTCAGAAAGATTCCATAGATATCGTTTCTAGGATATCCACATGTCCGCAGTAGGATTCTATAATTTATGAATATCCTACGTGGGACATTTGAATATTCCAGAAACGTCCCATAGACGTTCCGGATATCCTGGGGATATCCCGAGCATAAGCCGTCTGATATACTGGAGATATATCGGATGTCTTGCGATGTAGAAATTGGGATATCTCATGAATATCCCCAGGATATCCGGGATGTCTATGAGACGTTTCTGGGATGTTCAAATTTCCCAAGTAGGATATTAAAATTTGTTATATATACTAAATGGGACATTCGAATATTCCAGGAACGTCCCATAGCCATTCCGGATATCCTGAAGATATCCCAGGATTAACCCGTCAGACATCCTGAAGATATCCCAGAGATAAGCCGTCAAATATCCTGGAGATATCCCAAGAATCGGATATCATCGGATATCTTGAAAAATGGAAATTGAGATATTTCAGGTATATCCCCAGGATATCCGGAATGTCTATGGGACGTTTTTCGGATATTCAAATGTCCCAAGTAGGATATTAAATTATTTGATTCATCCTACTTGGGACATTTGAATATTATAGGAACGTCTAATAGACATCCTAGATATCCTGGGAATACCCCAGGGATAACCCGTCGAATATCCTGGAGATATCCCAGGGATAATCCGTCAGATATCTTGTAAAATGGAAATCGGGATATCTCACGAATATCACCATGATATCTGGGACGTCTATGGGACGTTCCTGATGTATTAAAATTCCCATTGTATTAAAATTTTCATATATCCTACTTGGATCATTTGAATATCCCAGGAACGTCTAATAAACATCCAGGGTATCCTGGAGATATCCCAGGGGTATCCCGTCGGATATTCTGGGGATATCCAAGGAATAACCTGTCGGATATTCCGGGGATATCCCAGGGATAACCAGTCAGATATCTTGCAAACTAGAAATTTGGATATTTCAGGGATATCCCCAGGATATACGCGATATCTATGGAACTTTGTGTGATATTTAAATGTCTCAATTAGGATATTAAACTACCAATATATGTATATCCTACTTGGGACATTTGAATATGCCAGAAACGTCTTATAGACATCCCAGATATCCTGGGGATATCCCTGAGATAACCCATATGTATATGGGGCGTTTCTGAGGTATCCAAATGTTCCAAGTAGGATTCTACAATTTGTGAAAATCCTACTTGGGACATTTGAATATTTTATAAACGTTCCATAGACATTCCGGATATCCTGGGGATATCCCAGGAATAACCCGTCGGATATACTGAAGATATCCCAGGGATAACCCGTCGTATATCCTGGAGATATCCCAGGAATAGCCCATCGGATATCTTGCAAAATGGAAATTGAAATATTTCAGGTATATCCCCAGGATATCCGAGATGTCTATGAGACGTTTTTCAAATATTCAAATGTCCCGAGTAGGATATTGAACAATTTTATATATCCTCCTTGGGACATTTGAATATTATAAGAACGTCTCATAAACATCCCAGATATCCTGGGAATACCCCAGGGATAACCCATCAGATATCTTGGAGATATCCCAGGAATACCCCGTCAGATATCGTGCAAAATGGAAATCGGGATATTTCATGGATATCACCATGATATCCGGGGCCTCTATGGGACGTTCTTGATATATTCAAATTCAAGTGTATTAACATTTTAATATATCCTACTTGGAACATTTGAATATCCCAGGAACGTCCCAGGGGTAACCCGTCGGATATCCTGGGGATATCCCCGGGATAACCTGTCGGATATTTCGGGGATATCCCAGGGATAACCCGTCGGATATTCTGGGATATTCCAGGGATAACTTTTCGACCTGTCTGGGATATTCAAGTGTCCCAAGTAGGATATTAAAATAGGTATATATTCTACTTGATCCATTTGAATATTGCACGAATGTCCTATAGACATCACGGATATCCTGAGGATATCCCAGGGATAACCCGTCGGATATCCTAAAGATATCCAAGGAATAACCAGTCGGATATCTTGCAAACTAGAAATTTGGATATCTCAGGGATATCCCCAGGATATCCGGGATGTCTATGGAATCTTTCTGGGATATTCAAATGTCTCAAGTAGGATATTAAAAAATTTTATATATCCTATTCGGGACATTTATATATTTTAGGAACGTGCCATAAACATCTTGAATATCCTGGGGATATCTCACGGATAACCTGTGGGATATACTGGAGATATCCACGGAATAACCAGTCTTATATCTTGTGAACTAGAAATTTGAATATCTCGGGGATATCCCCAGGATATCCGGGATATCTATGGAATCTTTCTGGGATATTCAAATCTCCGAAGAAGGATATTAAAAGATTATATATATATATCCTATTCGGGACATTTACATATTTTAGGAACGTCCCATAAACATCTTGGATATCCTGGGG
>CAKNXH010081934.1:5393-53079 GCA_932178445.1 Andricus quercusramuli
AAAAAACGAATTTTCAACAAAATAGTTCATTTTAAACCAAAGAGATGAATTTTCAATTAAAATGATGAATCTTCTACCAGAAAAATTAATTTTGAACAAATTAGTTTAACTTACAGGGAATTAATTAAATTTTATTTCCAAAAAGGTAAATACTGAACAAAAAATGTAGTAGTTGATATTTCATCCAAAAGTTTAATTTTTAATAAAAATAGTTGAATTCCACTAAAAAAGAGGACTTTTCAACGTGAATTGAATTTTAAAATAATAATAATAAAATAATAATTTTAATAATAATTTAAAATAACTAAGAAGATTAATTTTCTGCCAAAAAGGACGAAAATAGAACAATGAAATTTTCAGTTAGAAAAATTAATTTCAAATTTAAAATAAAATTCAAAAAATAGTTAAATACAGCAATATAGGGCTACTTTTGCAAATGAACATGATTGTTATTCAATTTTATATTGCAATTGAAAAAAAATTGAGCTCGCTCTCGAAAAATTCCCTCACATTTCCAGGTTTTTCCAGATTTTCCAGGTAGAATAGCCACCCTCACACTTTTAAATCCAGACTACAAAAAGTGTATCTAACTACGCAACATTTTAGACCCTGATTATAATATATACACAATACGAATGTAAAAAATGCTACCAAGATAGTGGAGATTTACATAGGGAAAGCAAATATTGCATAGCTGGAGTATATACAGAAAAATGAATTTCAACAGTGATAGCAAGCTATATCTAATATATATAAATGCAAGCAAATCTTAAGCATGAAGCAGTAAGCATTACCTCTTCTGTAGTTACATTTACAACATAAGTTTTTGTTTCTTGTTTTTCATTCGTTGTTGTCAATATATCCATGGTACTGCTAGGTTGTACTGTTGTCATGAAGAATAAAGTAGTTGCGTTCTCTGCAGAATCGATTGGTAAAATAGTATTATCAGAGTCATCTTCTGTTTGCCTAATTTTTTCCAATAAATCGTATGTAGTGTCAACATTTGAAGGGAATGTCGTCAAGACAACAGTATTGGAAGTATCGGCAATGGAAGTCGTTGGCTGAACTGTTGATGTCGCCGCCGATGTCATCGTTGCACTCTGGGTAACAGTTACCGTTGTGGTTTGTGGAATTGTTGAACTTGGAGTTGTTATCGTCGTCGTTGTCATTGTCATTGGAACGACAGTCGATGAAGATTGTGTGGTCATTGCCTGTGAAATTGTTAGTAGATGCGATGTATAGCATGAAACTTCGGTTAGTTATACAGTTTCAATGGAGCAAACGCGACCAACACAGTCGAGATCGAATTTACATAGAGTAAATTCTCTCATGAGAAGTGAAAAGATCTAATTCAGGGTTGCTACCCGAATCCCAATTTCGAAATTCCCTCACTTTTTCCTGACCAATTTTTCAGTTTCCCTTACCGTTTTTAATTTTTCTTGCAGATATAAAAGCAACCTTACACCTAGGGTCCTAGCAGGTCAACGATTTTTACTTTAAAAAAAAAGGGTTTCTAAATTTCTTTTAAAGACTTTTAGTGACATGACATACAGAATTTTGTTAGAGGTCATGCACAACTTATGTAGAACGATTTACGGGGGAGGGGTTCTAAGATGAAACGTATGCAAGATTTTTTACAATAAAAAAAAATAATCTACATATATTACAACTTAGAGATATTGCATTTTCAACAAAATAGATTAATTTTCAACCAAATAGTTGAATTTTCAACCAAAAAGACGAATTTTAAACAAAAAAATGAATTAATTTTCAAACAAATATTTGAAGGGTAGAAATGCAAAAGGAGTCAAGCGCCAAATTTTCGAAATCGGGTTTATTAGCTCAAAAAATCAGATAAATTCTATTACACATGCCTGCCAAAGGATTTTTTTTGGGGCATCATTTTTCAAAATTAGTGTTCTTGTGTTCACAGTCCGAGAAGCTTTTCTAACCACAAAGTAAAAAATCAAATTTCAGTTTTCTCGACACTGGCTAATTATTTTTGATTACTATTGGGTCCCTTCCGTTCAGCACGGAATAACCCAATTCCTCATTTTTTGGAAATAGCAAAATTATTACTGCTATCGTCATTATTTTGAAGTTGAAATGTCATTTTTACACCATTTCGAAGTCATAATTGGATTTTCAAATTTCGCGAAACTGCATGCTTTTTTTTAAACAAACTTTTTGGAAATCAATTCGTCCATTCAATAGCTAGAATTCAAATTTTTACTTTTTTCTTAAACTGCAAACTGACTCTAAAATTAATGTTGAAAGATGTTAAAAGTCGATACGGAACCAAAATCTAACCTCGAAACGTGACCTGTTTCATGCAATTTCTCGAAACCGTATAGCTTCTTGTGAGCAAACTTTTTTTAGTTCGATAGAGCATGAAAGTATCTCGAAAGTACTTCCTTATTTTTTTCTTAAATGGTTCCGCTGAATTTACAACATGTTTTTAGTCTCTCCTGAAAAAAGTGAAAAATGGCGCTTGACTCCTTTTGCATTTCTACCCTTCAGTTGACTTCACAACTAAAAAAGATAAATTTTCAATCAAAAATGGAAAAGTTAAATTTTCAGTAAAAACATTCAGTTTCGACAACAACAAAAACAGAATTTTTACAATGGAATATAATTAGAATTTTCACATGAATCGTCTAATTTTCAACCAAAGAGATGAATTTTCAACTAAAATGAAGAATTTTCAAAAAACCAAGATTTTTCAGTCGACTATGGAAAAAAAATTCTTTTATACAATTGAACTTTTAAGCCAAAAGGCGAATTTGCTGTAAAACAGTTGAATTTTCAATCAAAAAGTGGAATTTTTAAAGAAAGAGAGGAAGTTTCAAACCAGGAAGATTAGTTTTTAACCAAAAAATACGACTTTTAAACTAAAAAGATCAATTTTTAACCAAAAATAGAAAAATTACATTTCTAGTGAAAAAATTAATTTGAAAAAAAAAGAATTTTCAACAAAATAATTAAATCTTCAACCAAAGAGATGAATCTTCAACCAAAAAAATACATTTTTAACGAAGTAGTTCAAGTTTTACCGAAGATGTTAAATTTTCAATTAAAAAAGATGAATCTTCAACGCATAATGTAATAGTAGATATTTCAACCAAAACAGAATTTTATTTTAAACCGAACTTATCAACCAAACAATTGCATTTTTAGCCAAAAAGGGTGACATTTCTACTAAAACAGATATTTTTAAATCAAAAAGACCAAAAACCAACAAAACAAAAAAAGTTGAATATTCAACCAAGAGAGATTTCAGTTGAATTTTCAACACCAAAATATGAATTGTCAACAAAGAAGTTAATTTTCAACTAAAAAAGAGAAATTTTTAAGCAATAATTGAATAGTTACATTTTTAAACATAAAAACAAATTTTCAACAAAATGGTTAAATTTTTGAACTAAAGAAATGAATTTTCAAGCAAAAGATCAATTTTTTACAATGAAGATTAATGTTTTATCACAAAAGACGAGTTTTCAAAAACAAAAAGTAAAATTTTCAACCAAAAATGAGTTTTTAACCAAAACAATGAATTTTTAACCAGGGAGAAGAATATGTGACAACGAAATTTTCGACCAAATAGTTGAATTTTTAAGAAAAGAAGATAAATTTTCAACCAAACGCGGAGTAGTTGAATTTTCAGTTGAAAAAATTAATTTTCAACAAAAAGAAGTGGTTGAACTACAAAAATTAATCAACAAAAAAAGGATTTTTACCAAAGTAGTTCCACTGGTAACTACGTAGTTGAATTTTCAAACAAAAAAGATTATTTATGAATGGGAAATGTAATAATTGATATTTAAAGTAAAAAAGATTTTGAATTTGAACCAAACTTTTCAACCTAACAGTTGGATTTTTACCCAAAAAAGATTAATCTTTCACCAAGAATTATATTCTGCCATGAAAGACGAATTTTCAAGAAAACACATGAATTTTCCACCAAATAATTAAATTCTCAACTAAAGAAGATAAAATTTCAACCAAACATAGAATAATTAAATTTTCAGTTAAATTAATGTTCAAGCAAAAAATAAAAATTTTCACAAAATAATTAAATTTTCAACAAAAAGAAGTAGTTGAACTACAAAAATTAATCAACCAAGAAAGGATTTTTACCAAAGTAGTTCCACTGGTAACTACGTAGTTGAATTTTCAAACAAAAAATATTATTTATCAATGGGAAATGTAATAAATGATATTTAAAGTAAAAAAGATTATTTATCAATGGGAAATGTAATAAATGATATTTAAAGTAAAAAAGATTTTTAATTTAAACCAAACTTTTCAACCTAACAGTTGGATTTTTACACAAAAAAGATTAATCTTTCACCAAGAATAATATTCTGCCATGAAAGACGAATTTTCAAGAAGACACATGAATTTTCCACCAAATAATTAAATTCTCAACTAAATAAGATAAAAATTCAACCAAACTTGGAATAATTACATTGGTAAATTAATGTTTAAACAAAAAATAAAAAATTTCACAAAATAGTTAAATTTTCAACACAAAAAAAAAGGTTTTTGGACCAAAATAAATGAGTCAACAAAAAAAAATCAATTTTTAATAAAATAATTCCACTTTCACCTAAGCAGTTGAATTTTCAACCAAAAAAAGATGAAATGTCAACGGAAAATGTATTAATTGATATTCCAACAAAAAAATATTTTGTTTTTAAACCACACTTTTTAACCAAACAGTTGCATTTTTACCCCAAAAATATGAAATTTCAGCGAAGAAAGAGTTTTCAGTCAATGGAGAAAAAGATGTCATCCAAAATGTTGAATTTTCATGCCAAAAGACAACTTTTTTACAAAACAGTTGAATTTAAAAAAAAAAGAAATAAAAAATTATGAACCAAAAATTATTTTTAAGAAATGATAAAATTATACGTTTGTAAAACTCCTTGATGATCCCTAAACTTCAACTCCAGTTTATCGAAAATTCCCTAATTCTTTCAGATTTTCCTAAGATTCCCTAAACAGTATTAAATTCTCTTACTTTCCCTGACTTTCTAGAATTCCCTGGACTGTAGCAACCCTGTAATTGAAATACTGTACAACACAATTTCAACTTTTATTATTATATACCATTCGATGCAGATCGCTTGTAAAACTAATTTACGAAAAATACTCACTTCGTAACCAAAATCTTGCAACATTTGTACGAAATTACACAAACAGAAATATAAAAAATGATGTTATTTTGTCCACCAGGTTAATTAATGAATATTTGATGATATTAAATAGTTTCGATAACTGGTCTATTATTTTTGGAGAAACTCGGAAAAAATCGACCTCAGCCCTGATTTGAACCCGGAACGCCGCTATCAAACGCTCCACTCACGTTCCCGGTTCAAATCCGGGCTGAGGTAGATTTTTTTCTCTCGTTTTTTCCAACAAAAAATAGACCCGTAATCGACACTATTTAATATTTAACATCAAAAATAAATTATTTACCCTGCTCGACAAAATAACTTCTTTTTTTGTTTGTTTATATTCTGATTCGTCGAAAATTCCTCCGACTGAGGTATTCATTAAAATAATTTCACAAAGTAAAGGAGATCCAGATTCGCGTTACCATGTGATACGGGAAAATTCTCCAACAAATAATAGACCAGTTATCAACACTATTTAATATTTAACATAAAAAAAAATAGTTTCCCAAGTACTGTCTGCATCGAGTGATAGAAGGCCAAAGGACAATATTTGTAAAGCAATGGTTAGAAAAATGTTCTGCAAGCATAGGAAATCCTTTAAGCATTGACGCGCACTTTGTTAAAAGACGAGGTAATAAAGAAAAAGTGAAAGTAAAGGTAGAAGCCATAAGATTTGTCAATTAATAATTAAAGGATTCACCAGGAAGCCAAGTACGTATCACTCGAACGATAATATCATCGTTAAAGCAATAAACACTCACTGTCGTAATAGGAGGAGAAGGAGTAGTAGTAGTGGTGATACTAGATGTAGATGATATGTTAGAACCATATGCTGCTCCGTGATCGAGAATTGGAACTATGTCGTGCTCATCAATCTCTTCAATTTGCTATGAAACCAAGGTAATTTATTTGTAATCTATATAGTTGTAATATACAATTTCCCAAATACGAGCAAATGACAGTGATGGGCAGGTTACTTTTCGAAAGGAACTAGTTATTGTTATCGTTCTCGTTTCAAAATGTACCGTTTTTTTTTCACTTTTTTTAGTCACTTATGATAGAAAAATAATTAACGCGTATTTCTATCTATTCAGGGCTGCTAAAATGCCACTTGAGTCACGTTTAGTCGCATTTTAAAAGCAAATCACTGTTTAGTCACGTTTTAAAGATAAAATCACTATAGTTACTTCTTTCAATAAATTAAAACGGAGAACCCTAAAATTTCTCAATTTTATTGATTTTTTTTAATTCCTTCGAATGCTTTCAAATTTTCTTCAAATCCACTGAATTCAATGCAACTTTTTTGGATTTTTTTTTTGTTTCATTCAGTCTGAAGACTTTTTAGTTCACCTTGAATTCTTATAGATTTTATCAGATTCTTATTCACTAATTATTTTATTCACTCTCATTTATCTCAATTAATTTGAAATTTATTGGATTTAAAACATTTGTTTCTATTCGACTGATTTATTTCTAACTTATCTTGACTTCGTATGAATTCCGTTGCATTTTTTTTTTAATATTTTGAGATATTTTAGATTTTAAACATTTGTTTCAATTAATTTGAATTCTTTTTAATTCACCCAGAATTCATTTAAATCAACTGAATTCAATGGATCTTTCTCCGATTTACATCTTTTTTAATCCATCTATAATTCTTATAGATTTTATCAGATTCCTATTAACTAATTCATATTCGCTCCCATTTATCTGAATTCAACGGATTTTTTTTTATTGAAAACATGTTGTTCTATTCACTTGAATTATTTCTAATTTACCTTGATTTCGTATGAATTTTTCAATATTTTGTCTCTTTTTTTCAATTAGTTTGAATTAATTTGAATCCTTTTGAATTCACCCTGAATTTTTTGGAATTCCCTTCAAATCCACTGAATTTGATGCAACTTTTTTTGACTTTCAATTTTTTTATTCGCCCTAAAGACTTTTTACTTCACCTTGAATTCTTATAGACTTTATCAGATTCTTATTCACTAACCCTATTCAAAAATTCTATGGAATTTTTTTTGATTACACAAATTTTGTTCTATTCACTTGATTTATAATTTAACTTTATTTTGTATGAATTCCCTTGAATTCTTCTGTATTCACTACAGTTTTACTGAAATCAATAGAATATTTGTAACTTATTACATTTATTTTTCAATTAATTTGAATTTATTTCAATTATTTTGAATTATTCTTGAATTTTTTGGAATTCCCTTGGAATCCACTGAATTCAATGGGGTTTTTTCGGATCTTCAGTTATTTATTTTCACCTTGAATTCTTATGGATTTTATCAGATTCTTATTCAACAATTCTATTCACTCCCATTTATCTGAATTCAATGGAATGTTTTGATTTTTTAAAAATATTGTTCTATTGACTAAAATTATTTATAATTTATCTTTATTTTATATGAATTCATCAAAATCCCTTGAATTCTTCTAAATTCACTCCAATTTTACTGAGAACAATGAGCCTTGAAATTGTTAAAAACACCTTAAAATATTTCAAATCCTATGAAATTTTTAGAAATCCTTTGAAACTTTTTAAAGCTCTTGAAAATTCCTTAGAATTTTTAGAAATTCTCTAAAATCTTTAAGATCTTTTGAAATCCCTTCAAATTATTGAAATCTATTGAAAATCCCTTGAAATCTTTTAAAATATCCTAAAAGTTTTCAAAAATCTTTAAAATCTGTTGAATTACCATGAAATATTTAATAATCTTTATAATTCAGCGGAGTTCCTAAATTCTTTGAAATCCATTAAAATATATGGATAATTTATGAAAAAACCTTGAGGTTTTTAAAATTCCTTCAGATCATTGAAATCCTTCGATATCTTATAAAATCCCTTGCAATCTTTTAAAATACCCTAAAACAATATCTTCCGAAATTCTTTAAAATCTCATAAAAATTTGTTTAAATCTCTTAAAATCATTCAAAGCCTTGGAAATTCTTTGAAAAATGTTTAATCTCTTAAAGATGCCACGGCACTTTTTTAAATACCATAGAATATTTGAAATCCTTGAAAATTTTTTTAAATCCCTTGAAAGTTTTAAAAATTCCCTAAAATCTTTCAAATCCATTAGAATACCTTCACTATATTGAAATATATTAAAAATTCCTCGGAATCTTTTAATATAGCTAAAATATTTTTAATCTTTTTAAATTCCTTGAAACTTTTTAAAGCTCTTGAAAATTCCTTGCAATTTTTTAGAATCCCCTAAAATATTTAAAATCCTTAGGAATACCTTCAAATGATTGAAATTGGTGAAAAATTCTCTGGAATCTTTTAGAATACCATCAAATATTTCAAATTCTTTGAAATCTTTTAATAGTCCTTGAAACTTCTTTAAACTCTTGAAAATTCCTTGAAAAAGTATTAAAAATCCCCTAAAATCTTTAAAATCCGTTGAAATCCCTTCAACATATTGAAATAATTAAAGGTTCATAGGAATCTTTTAAAATACCCTAGAACAATTCAAATCTCCTCAAATATTTTGATTCAAGGTTCTTGAAAATTCTATGGAATTTTTCAAAATGCCCTACAATCTTTAAAATACTTTAAATAATAATAGAATATATTGAAATCAATAAAAAATTCTTTGGAATCTTTCAAAATATCCTACAATAATTTAAAACTTTTAAAATCTTTTGTAAATACCTTGAAATATTTTAAAGCTCTTGAAAATTACTTGAAATTTAAAAAAACCTAGAATCTTGCAAATAACTTCAAATTATTGAAATCTATTTAAAATAGCCTAAGATATTTCAAATACTGTAAAATATCTTGGAATCCCGTGAAATTTTTCAAAGCTCTTGAAAATGAATTGGAATTTTTAAAAATTAATAAAATATATTAAAAGTTCCTTTGAGAAAGTATTAAAAAAAGCCCCTAACATCTTTTAAATCCTTTGGAGTACCTTTAATATATTTAAATATATTAAAAGGTCCTAAAAATACCATAAAATATTTCAAAACCTTTGAAATATTTTAAATACCCTTGAAGCTTTTTGAAGCTCTTGCAAATTTCATGGGATTTGTCAAAATACCTACAATCTTTTAAATCCTTTAAAATCAATTAAAATTATTCAAACCTATTAAAAATTACTTGGTATCCTTTAAAATATCCTAGAATACTTCAAAAGAATTTAGGAAAAATTCAGAAATACATAGGTACAGACCTATGGGTTAATTTATTGAAAGAAAAGTACCAGAAGTGATTTTAAAAAGTGACTAGAGTGACTTTATTTTTAAAAAGTCGTTAAAAAGTAATTTAAGAAACAAAATTCACTAAAAGTAACTGTGCTGTAGCTGTGATTATTCTTGACAGTTACTTAAAGTGCCTCTTACAGGAATTTCCTGACTTTTGCCATTTTTTTTTTCAAAATCCTCGACTTTTCCCTGATTTCCAGGTTTTCTCTAACCTGTGGCCACCCCGATTTTCATAAAAAAGACTTGTGAACTATATTTTACAAAAAGAAACTAAGAAACTGTTACGATTTCGTTACATATTTACAAAATTAAACTAGTAAAAAGAAACGTGTTACTTCCCATCACTGCTAAATCAACCAGTTAATATCGAAATACGTGCAGAGAGAAAGAGAGAGAAAGAGAGAGAGAAAAGGATTAGGTCATTTACCTTTAAGTCTATAGTCTCCTCTCCATGATGGTGTCGATGTGGGTGCTCAGATTCATTATCCGCATTGACTCTAGCTCCTGTAGAACTAGAAACATGAGGTATTTCTGCAGGGACACTAGCTTCTGTAATCATGTCTTTATTATCATCTTCGTCATAATCGTCATCATAATCTTCGTTGTCTTCGTCGTCGTAACCGTCATAATCTTCGCTGTTTGCGAAATCACCAGAGCCAGCATCTCTACGATTTCTATCAGTTGCCGGTGCGTCAGTCTTTACTCGCCAGAGAAGAACTGGCAGCTGTAGTACTTCAGCCAGAGTACCATCTTTTGCTTGTTCGGGTAATTGTTTGATTAATTCTGCTTGATGTTTCCACAAACGCCCGTCACAACCCACCTTGAAATTAACATAATGGGAAGTAGTAATTAAAAAGGTTGGAAAATTAACAAAACAGCAGGGATCACAGTCCGTCCCCTTTCAGGGTGTCTACCCAAATTCTGAAAAAATCCCTTTCAACAAAATAGATGAATTTTTAACTCAATGGTTGAATTTTCAACAAAATAGTTCAAATTTCAATCAAGGATATGATGTTTCAACTAAAATGACGAATTTTCAATAAAAAAATTCATTTTTAACAAAGTAGTTAAATTTTCAACAAAAAAGATTAATTCTCAACCAAAAATTGTATTTAAACCAGAAACAGTTGAATTCAACTAAAGCAGACGAACTTTCAACATAGAATAGTTGAATCCTCAACTGAAACAGATTATTCTTTAACCAAACATTTTTAAACAAAACAATTTAATTTGCACCAAAAAGAAGAATTTTTTACAAAAGAGTTGAAATTTCAACAAAGTAATTTAATATTCTACAAAATTGTTGAAGTTTCAAGCCAAACAGTTGGATTTTCAACAAAATAAATAGTTGAATCCTCAACCAAAACAAATTAATTTTCGAAAAATTAAAATATTAATTTTCAGTCGAACAGTTGAATTTGTAACCATGTAGTTGAATTTTCTACCAGAACAAATTAATTTTCATACGAACAGTTGCATTTTCAACCCGAAAATGTGAATTTTCAACAATATAGTTGATTTTCAACCAAACAGTTGAATCCTCAACTTAAACAGATTAATTTCTTTAAAAAAGGCAAATATGAATTTTTAACCAAACACTTGAATTTTTAACAAAATAATTGAAAGTTCAAGCTAAAAAAAATTCTACAAATAAGTTGAGCTATTAAGCCGAAAATATGAATTTTCAACAAAGAAGTAATTTTCAACAAAATAGTTGAATCCTCGACCAAAACAGATTAATTTTTGAAAAACACAAATATGATTACTCAACAAAAAAGTTAATTTTCCACCAAGAATTTGAAAAAAATTTCCACCAAAAAGTTGAAATTTCAAGCCAAAAAGATGAATTTTCAACAAAACAGTGGAATTTATAACCCAAAAATATATTATTTTCAACAAAAAAACTTCATTTTCAACCAAACTGTTGAATTGTCAACCAAATAGTTGAAAGTTCAAGCTAAAGAGACTAATTTTCTCCAAAACATTTGCATTTTGAACCGTAAAATATGAATGTTCAATAAAAGAGGTAATTTTCAAACAGTTAATTTTCAAAATTGTTATTAAATTTCTACCAAAAAAGATCAACAAAATACATGAATTTCTAACTAAAAAAGATCAATCGTCACCTAAAAATTGAATAGTTAAATTTTCCGTAACAAAAAATTAATTTTCAACCAAAGATATGAATTTTCAACTGATATGATGAATCTGTACCAGTAGTAGTTAAATTTCAAACTAAAGAGATTAATTTCCAACCAAGAAGATTAATTTCTACCAAAAAAAGACGACTTTTCAACATGAGATGAATTTTAAACTTCGAAAGATTTTTCAGTCAAAAGAGAAAAAAATACAAACAAACTGTTGAAGTTACACGCAAAAAGTTGAATTTTTAACCAAAAACATTGATTTTCTACCAAAAAGTAAGAATTTTCAACCAGAGACTTGAATTTTGAACTAAAAGCGATCAATTTTAAATCAAAAGCAGAATAATAGTTACATTTTCAGTTAAGCAACTTCAAACAAAACAAAAGAAGAATTTTGTAACAAAATAGTTAAATACAGTATTATAAGCTACTTTTACAATTTAAGACTCATTTTCATTCAATTTTATATTGCAAATTTAAAAAAAAATTAAGCACGCTCTTGAAAAAGTCTCTGACTTCAAAACAAAAATTCCCTGACATTTCCAGCTTTTTCCAGGTAAATAAAAATTCCCTGATAATTCCAGGTTTTCCATTTTTTTCAGGTAGGCTGGACACCCTGACTACTGAACCGCTGTGATCCCTAAAACAATGTACTAATAAATTCTGACGACTCACTTGCCACTGTAGAACAGTAGAATGTTTTTCTTTGCGATGCTTCACATTACCAGGTCCAATAAGAACTGTCGATGAATCCGTTGGCGAGTTTTCCTTGCTACTTTGAGGATGAATTGAGAATGCACTCTAGAAAAAAATATATATTACAGAATATGGATATTTTTATCAGTATTCGAATAACGGCTAAAAGGAAAAAAAAACTCTACCGTGTGCAATCCCAAAAACCCAGCGAAGTTCTCGATCGCTTCAACTTTCACTTCGGGCTTCAAATTTTCAAATTTGGCATCTAACAAAATTGTTAATAGTGTTTGATCTTGATCATCTTCACAGTGACTCTGTAATCAAAGAAATAGTCATTAAGATAAGACAATTGTTAATTTTCATGAAAAATGTAACATTTTTGCAGAAAAGTTTTGTTCTTTATAACAATTGAGTGAATATAAACAATGAATTGCAAGCTGAGGTACCAGAAATTTAAAAATAACAGACAGCACAGCCTAAAATTCTCTCAAAAAGGAGTTTATAAGTCGAAATGTATTGTATTTTCAAAAAACGATTTGAATTTTCGACCAGAAAAGGTTAATTTTCTACCAAAGAGATGACTTTTCAATAACAGAGTTGAGTTTTCAAGCTAAGAAGTCGAATGTTTTAGAAAACAGTTGACTTTTTAAACCCGAAAAAATCAATTTCCTACAAAAAAGTTCATTGTCAACCAAAGAAATTAATTTAAACAAATTTAGTTTCAACCGAACAGTTGCATTTACAACCAAATAGTTGAACTTTTAAGCGATCGAGGCGAATTTTCAATCAAATAATTCAATTTGCAAACTGCAAAGATGAATTTGCAACAAAATGGTACAATTTTCCAACAAAAAAGATTTAACTTCAAACGAAAATTGTAGAATTTTTAACATAGAAATTAAGTTTTCAGACAAAAAAGATAACCTGTTAACCAAATAAATGAATTTGAACAAAATAATTAAATTTTGAACCAAATAGTTTAACTTTCCATCAAGAAGAAACTTTCCATACTCTACCAAAAGGCGAATTTTTAACAAAATACAGGAGTTTTCAACCAAAAAGTTGATATTTCAACTAAAAAGATAAATTTTCAACCAAAAATGAAGTAGTTAAATTTGCCATTAAAAAAAAGAATTTTCAACAAACAAACAAATAATTTTTAACATGATAATTAAATTTTCATCCAAAAAAGATAAATTCTCAGCGAAAAATGTAATGTAATTGATATTTCAACCAAAATATATTTTATCTTTAAATAAAAAACAGTAAAATTCAACCATGAAATAACGAATTTTCAATGAAGTAGTTGAATCCTCAACAAAAGAGATGAATTTCTAAGTAAAATGATGAATCTTCAACCAAATGATCAAATTAAAAAAAAAAAGATTGAACTTCAACCAAAAACAAATCTTCACCAAATAGTTTAATTATAAAGTAAAGATGATGAATATTTTAAATGACAGTTAAATTTTAACCTGAAAAGTAGAATTTTTAACACCAATATTTATTTTCAACCCAGAAAGATGAGTTAACTACCAAAAAAGATTAATTTTCTATCCAAAAAGACGAATCATCAAAGAAAAAATTGTTTAACTATTAAACCAATAGATGAATTTTCAATAAAATTATTAATTTTTAACCAAATAGGTCCATTTTCAATCTGTAAAGATGAATTTCTCACCAAGAAGATAATTCTACCAAACGACGAATTTTTAACAAAATACATGAACTTTCAACCAAATAGTTGAATTTTCAACCTACAAAAATGAATTCTTAAACAAAAAGATGAATTTTCTACCAAAAAAGACAAATTTTCCACAAAATACATGACTTCACACAAACAGTAGAATTCGCAGTAAAGCAAATTAATTTTCAACAAATTTTTTATTGAAAAAAAATCTGTTTTATTGATTGATATTGAACTATTTTGTTCAAAAATCGTCTTTTTTGGTTGAATTTAACTGTTTTTGGTTTGAAAATGATCTTTTTTACTGGAAAGTTTAACTATTTTGGTGAAAAATGTAATTATTTGATTGGAAATCAATATATTTAATGGAAATTTAAAAATTTGGTTGACATTTTTTTCTATTCTGAAACACTTCTCTTGGTTGATAATTTAACACTTTTGTTGAAGGTTCGTTTTTTTATTAGAAAATTTAATTTTTCTGGTAAAAATTGGAAATTTTTATGTCAAATTTTTTTTTCAACAAAACAGTTGAATTTTCAAGCAAAAAGAAGAAGAAAACGACGAATTTTGGACAGAACAGTTAAATTTTCAAACAAAAAGGATGACTTTTGAGAGAAAGTAGTTGAATTAAAAAAGATAAATATTAATTTTTCAACCAAATAATAACATTTTTAACCATAAAATATGAATTCTCAACGAAAAATGTAAAAGTTGATATTTCCACCAAAATAGTTTTTAATTTTAAATAAAAAAGAGTTGAATTCAACCAAAAAAAGGAAAAAAAATTGAACTAAAATGATGAATCAACAACCAAAAAATTGAAGTTTCAAGAAAGTTCTGAATTCCTAACAAAAAAAATGTAATAGTTGATGCTTCAACCAAAAAATTCTTTAAATTTAAAATAAAAACAGTTGAATTAATTCAACAAAAGAAAGAAAAAGAAAGAATTTTCTATACAAAACAGTTGAATTGTCAACTCACAATCCTCAACCAAAATAAATTAATTTCAAAACAAACAGGGGCATTCTAATCTAAAAAAATTTCTACCAAAATAGTTGAATTTTCAGGCCAAAAAGATGAACTTTCAACAGAAAAGAATGACTTTTTAACAAAATTTTAGAATTTTCAACAAAATAATGAAATTTTCAAACAAATAGTATAATTTTTAATTGGAAAGGATGGATTCCGAACCAGAAATATAATAGCAGACTTTCCAACAAAAAAAAATTCAACCAAAAACAGTAGGATTTTCTTAAAGGTTTCTATTAATTCAGTTTACATTTAAGTAAAAAAAGCGAAAAAAACGGAAGTTTCTTTGAAACAGAGGAAAAACAGGAATTCCTTTTAAAAAAAGAAAAGAGGGGAATCAGTGCTGGGTAAGTTACTTTTTTTTAGTAGCTATAGTTACAGTTACGTTACTTAGTGAAAAAAGTAACAAACAAACAAAAATCAAAATAACTAGGATGATAATTCATAAAATTTAATTAAAAAAGAAATAGGCAATAGTTAAAGTAAATATAAAATACACAATATATTTCAGCACGTGAGCAATAATATATATTTAGAATAAAATTGTAATTGAGTAATAGAGATGTCACTCAGAATATCGCGCGGCATCAGATTCTGGACGGGTTTTGTTTTTCCGCAGTGTTCAGCAGGATCGCCGGAATTGCTTTTTTCGTTGACTTTATTTTCATGAGCCATTAAAAATTATTTTTCATATTGAATTTCAAGTTAAAATTACGACTCACGTATTTAATTCCAGCAATTCTATTCCCTCGTTTCGCGGTACTATGCAAATCATAACTATCGACTGATAAAATAGTTGAAAATACAATTTGCATGTCTAGAAAAGAATGCTCATATTTGTTATACCTCAAAATTGGTTCGATGAAATTCAGTAAAATTTGTCTAGATTTAAGACTCCATTCTGAAATTCATATGACAATTTTAAGTTTTAAGTATTCCTAATATTTCAAGTAAAAATATTGCATTCCCAACAAAATAGATAACTTTTTAACAGAATAATTGAATTTTCAACTGAAGAGTCGAAATTCCAACACTTTTGAACAAGAAAGTTGAAAGTTCAAGCCAAAAAGATGAATATTCAACAAAAAAGTTACTTTTGAACCAAATAGTTGGACTTTTCACCAAAATAGTTAAGTTTTCAACGAAATGCATGTTTTTTCAACCAGATAGTTGAATTTTCATACCGAAAATATTATTTTTCAACAAAAAAGTTAATTTTCAACCAAACAGTTGAATTTTCTACCATTTTCAAACAAAAACGACGAATTTTCAACAAAAGAGTTAAATTTTCAAGAAAAAAGTTCTTCTTCAACCAAATTGTTGAATTTTCTACCAAAATATTCAAATTTTCGACTAAAATTATGAATCTCCAACTAAAAGACTAATTTCTTAACAAAGTAGTTCAACATTCAACGAACTAATTAAATTTTCAACTAGAAAAGACGAATTTTCAACAAAATAGCTGAATCCTCTACAGAATTTTTCTTACCAAAAGAGATGATTTTTAATTAAAAACCAACACTTTTCAACCAATAAGTTCAATTTTCAAACCGTAAATATGAATTTTCAACAAAAATGTTTTTTATTTTTTAACCAACTAGTTGAGCTTTCTATCAAAATAGTTGAATGTTCAACAAAATGCACGAATTTTCAACCAAAATAGATGAATTCTTAACGAAAAATATAATAGTTGATATTACTTCAACCAAGAAGGATTTTAATTTGAAATCACACATAGTTAAATTTAACAAGAAAAAACCAACGAATTTTCAACAAAATAGCTGAATCCTGAATCAAACCAGATTAATTTTGTACCGAAATAGTTGAATTTTCATCCAAAAAAGAGATTTTTTTACCAAAAGAGATCAATATTGCAACAAAAAAGCAAAATTTTCACCCACGAAAGAAAAACGATTTCACCTAAATTGTTGAATTTTGAAGCCAAAAATAGCCGAAAATATGAATTTTCAACAAAAAATTTACTTTTCAACCAAACAGTTGAAATTTCTATCAAAATAGTTGAAAAATACATTAATTTTAAAGCAAGTACATTGAAGTCTCGCCTATTTCAAGGGCCGCAAAACGTAAATCACCTCTACCGCGAGTCGTCAGGTTATTTTTGTCAATCAACGTTCATTGGCTGCTCCGGCCTTGTATCGAGCGTGCGCTGTAAGCAACTTTTTCAACTGCTCATGTACCGAAAAGCGCGGGTTTATTTGAAATCAAAAAATACTATAAAGAATAATACAGATAAATATTTTTAACAAATTTTTACTTTTAAAAAATTAATGTAATTGAATCTAAGAAATAGCTTACTCCTTTAAATAATTTATTATTAATGTAATGTTACAAGTTCATACTTTGTAGTTTTAAGCTACTATAGACTAAAATGTTTCGCGGAATAGTGAGTTTTGTGGCATGACGTCACGGTAATGCTAAGATAGGTAGAAATATCAGGAAGGTTACCATAATTCTTGACATGGGACTGCAGTGCATACGCCTTTTTGGATAAAATATTAGACACGGAAAAGTAAGTTATAAAGGTCGCAATAGTAATATTTTTCAAGTTCAAGACCTTCCAGTTTCACGAAATACAATCAACTATCCGAAATTTGAGGTCAGAGTATCCGATCTGATACACTAACCTGAAAAGGATATTTTATTTTATTTCCAGACACTGAAAGGTCGTCAATCGACCTTTCAGCCGCCCGTACAGGGAAAGTGGTGGAATGTGACGAAACTGTGCAATTTGAAATAGCCGAGTATGGGGGACTTGAAACAGATACGACTTGAAATAGGCGAGACTTCCCTGTACTTAAAATTTTAACTAAAATAGATGAATTCGCAACGAAAAATACAATAGTGGATATTATTTCAACCAAAAAAGACAAATATTCGACAAAATATCTGAATCATCAACCAAAGAGATTAATTTTCTACCCATGACTGACCCATAAAACTCTCTTAATGGGATATAGAAAAAACACAATGTAACTTTAAAATAACTAAAATTAAAGTTCGAAATTAATGCACAAATCATAACTAAGTTACAAGTTACTTTTCAAAATAGTAACGAATTTACCGTAAGTTACAAATAGCGTAACTTTTCAGTAACTTAGTTACTTGTAATAAGTTACTACCCAACTCTGCGGGGAATAGGAGAAAGAGTATAAAGTCTGAAATAATTGCAGTTTTATTTGATCTTCTATACTTCCCTCTCCCGAACATTACACCATTACGTATATAATGAAATATTTCTTCTCTCTTGTGTATGCATTCATTTAGAATTAGATTATATTGCGCAAATGAACTCGCAAGGATCCACTTACAATTGTATTGCGACAAGAATGTCTCCTGCTTGTTGTGTTCGTGCCAACATCAATTGGCATCAATCAGACCGTTTACAAGCCTAATTTCTTTATGGGATTTAAATATGACAACATCTCTGGAAAGCTGTAGAGCGAGTCGCTGCTCTCATTTTTTGCGAGTTTCTATCTATAAAATGCTTCGCTAACAGAGTCGTAGTAATTTTATGACTTTAGCAGATACATCAAGAGTATTCCGCAATTGTAAAACTTCAGTTTTACAATTCCCTGGGGCATTACAGACTTCACAGCACTAAATTTTCTTTGAATAGGGAAAAAGGAGGAAGAAACAATAATTTTTGAGTGCTTTAAGTGTTTTTAACTGCATTGTTTCACATTTTACAACAAATATTTATAGGTTCATAATGTTATCTTATGACCGATATGCAACTTTATGAGTTAATCTTTTTTATTTTTAAAGTTTTAATTTTTTTTAATTTTTCATTAAAATGTGAAATTTCATCTAAAATTTTGGTGTGAAACATAAAATTTAGAATGGGTTTTTAATATCAATAAGGCATTAATGTCATGATAAATTTCAGTGATAATAATTTTCAATTGTAAGAAAAAATTATTAACACATAAAAGTCCCATATTGGGCATAAAAGCAACTTTAGCGACCTCTAAATATCTGTTTAAAAATCCGAAAAAATACCAAATAACTTTCTCATCACAAGAAAGAATTTTACGCTTTAAGGTTTTAAAAAATCCAAATAACGTTATTCGGCTGGTCATCCTAGAGTACATACATTTTTCCAAGACGTAATTTTTGCAGTAAAGTTAAGAAAGTATGCAAATATGAAAAATAGACGATACATCCTAAAAAAAGGGGAAATTTCTTATAAAAAGGTGAACATTTTGAAAAAGAGGAAAAAAGGGAAATATGAGAATGACTGCGAAGCCTGGCATTATAAAAAAATGTCTAGCACATACAAAATTTTACTGTGGATTTAAATCCTGCACTTACAGTTAAATGATCTTCTTTCAACCACGAATATTTTACACATATTTTATCGCTATATCTCTGAGGAAGGAGAACTGTCTACTTTTTAAAAAATCCAGTCAACTTTATTCAATTTCAACAGATTCTACGAGTCACCGACTTATCTTCATATTATTTTCATTGGTGTAAAAAAACAATTCGTATCAATCAAGGAATTAATCACTCGATTTTTAAGTATACAACAGGTTTCAAAGATTTCAAAGATTCCAAAAGGTATGAAAGATTTCACAATATTTCAGAAGATTTCAAATATTTTAAGGAATTCAATTTTTTTAAGATTTCAAAGAAAATTACCAAAAATTCAAAAGATTCCAAAAGATTTCATAGAGATTTCAGAACATTTCACATAGACTTCAAAGAAATTCACAAAGATTTCAAAGGTGTTCACAAATAAATATTTCAAAAGGTTTCAGAATATTTAAAACATTTCACAAATATTTCAAAACATTTCAAAGGTTTGAAGAGATTTTAAAAGATTGCAAAGAAATTCACAAATGTATCACAAGATTTCAAGGAAATTCAAAAATAATTAAAAACATTTAAAATATTCCAAAAGGTTTCAAAGACTTCAACGAAATTCACGGAGAATTCACAAAATTTCAGAAATATTTCAAGGATTTAAAAGACATTCAAACAAATTTTAGAAAGATATTAAAGAAATTCACAAAGATTAAAAAAACTGCAATGATTTCATAGAAATTCACAAAGAATAAAAAAAATTAAAGAATTCCAAATGATTTCAAAATATTTAACAAAGATTCAAAAGATTTCAGAGATTTCAAAGAAACCCTCAAAGATTTCAAAAGACTTCATAAATATTTTGTAAGATTTCAGAAGATTTTACAAATAATTCACAAAGATTTGAAAATACTTCACAAAAATTTCAAAAGAATTCAAAATATTTTATAAGATTTCAAAAAATTAAAAATATTTAAGAAAGATTCCAAACTATTTCAATAGATTCCCAAAATATTTTGAACATTTAAAAGAATTTCAAACAGATTTTTAAAGATTTCAGGAAATATCGAAGATTTCAAACAAATTCACAAAGATTTCAAAAAATTACATAGACTTCATAGAAATTCACGAAGAATTAAAAAAATTGCAAGAATTCCAAAAGGTTTCAGAAGATTTCACAAAGATTCAAAAGATTTCAGACGACTTCAAAGAAATCCACGAAGATTTCGCAAAAATTCTAGAAATTTCAAATATTTTATAGAAATTCATAAAGGATTCAAAAGATTTTACAAGAATTCAAAAAATTTCAAAGATTTGAAAGAAATTTACAATGATTTCAAAAGACTTCAGAAAGATTTTAGAAGATTGCAAAGCTTCCAAAAGATTTCAAAGATTCAACAAACATTTCACAAATATTTAAAAGAAAATCACTAAGAATTGAAAATATTCCAAAACATTTCACAAAAACTTCAAAGAAATTCACAATGACTTTAAAAGACTTCAGAAAGATTTTAGAAGATTGAAAAGATTCCAAAAGATTCCACAAAGATTTCAAAAGCTTTCAAAGATTCAACAAGCACTTCACAAATATTCAAGAGAAAATCACTAAGAATTGAGAATATTCCAAAATATTTCACAAATATTTCAAAGGTATTCACCAGGATTTCGAAGATTTCAAAAACATTTCAAAAGATTTTAAAGATTTCGCAAATATATCAGAAAGGGTTTAAAGAATTTTACAAAGATTTTAATGAGTTCACAAATATTTCACAAAGATTTTAAAGATTCAAAGATAAAATAATTATTGGGACTCTTAAATAGATGCGACTAAAAAAATTCCATTAATTTGGTTTAAATTCCATGACTTTTCCAGGTCTCCGAGGTCGTTTAGCAACCCTGGTAAAGCTGGTACCTTTTAAACACTACTCATTAAAACCGCATTAAAGAGAAACTTACCTTCTTATCTGTGTGCTTTGATTTGTCCCGATTGTCTTGCACTACTTGAACAATAAAAAAATCCTTAGCAACGTCGTCGTGTTTTCCAAAAGCCTTAATACTGAGTCTATGTTGTCCTATATCTTTCTTTGAGGGTACACCCAATAAGGTGTTTGCTGGCTTGTCCCAATGTAGCCAATGCGGAAGCCCTTTATTATTAGTGCCGTGCACCTTCGTATAAACAAAATTTAAATGTTTATAATAATTTAAATATATATATGTGTGTGTGTGTGTGTGTGTTGGTGTGTTTGCGCGTGTGTCATAAGAGTGACTACCAGACATGTGATTTCGAATTATAATTCTTTTTTCGAAAATTTTCTGCTCTAATTCGAAATTTCAAAATGTTTGAGATTCCTAAATGTTTGAGATTCCTAAATATTTCAAAAAAATGCAAAGATTTCATAGAAATTCCCAATGAAATAAAAAGATTTCATGAATTCCAAAAGATTTCACAGAGATTAAAGAGATTTAAATAATTTCAGAAGACTAAAAAAATCCACAAAGATTTAAAAATATTTCAGAAAATATCAGAGATTTCGCAAAGATTTCACAGAAATTCACAAAAATTTCGAAATATTTCACAAAGAATTCAAAATATTCCAAAGATTCCAAAAGATTACAGAAAGATATCAGAAAGTTTCAAAGAAATTCACAAAGATTTCCAAATATTCAAGACGGTTCAAATTTGTTCAAAGATTTTAAAGCAATTCAACAAGAATTAAAAAGATTTGAAAGATTCCAAAAGATTTCAAAGAAATTCCCAAAGATTTCAATGAGTATACAAATATGTAAACAAAATCAAAGATTTCATAGAAATACACAAAGTATTCAAATATTTCAACGATTCCAAAATATTTCAAACGATTTCACAAAGATTCAGAACATTTCAAAGATTTCAGGAGATTTTAAAGAAATCCACAAAGATTTCAAAAGATTTTACAAAGATTTCAAAAGATTTTACAAAGATTTCAAAAGATACAAAAATATTTCGAAAGATTTCAGAAAATAACAAAGATTTTGCAAAGATTTCAAAGAAATTCACAAAAACTTCAAAAATATTTCACAAAGAATTCAAAAGATTCCAAAAGATTGCAGAAATATTTCAGAAAATTTCAAAAAAATTAACAAATATTTCAAAATATTTCACAAGATTTCAAAAAAATTCGAAAAGAACTTAAAAGATTTACAAAATTTCAATGATTACAAAAGCAGTTCAAAAGATTTAAAAATAAGCATTTTAAAGATTTCAGAAAATTTCAAAGATTTCATAGAAATACACAAAAAATTCAAAGGATTCCAAGTGATTTCAAATAAATCCACAAAGATTTCAAAAGACTTCACAAGGATTTTAGAAGATTTCAGAATAATGTAAAGGTTCGAAAGATTTCACAAAGAGTTCAACATATTTCGAAAGAGTTGAGAAGATATGAAAGGTTTCGAAAAGATGTCAAAGAAATTCAGAAAGAGTTCAAAATATTACACAAAGAATTCAAAAGCTTCCAAAAGATTTTAGAAAGATTTTAGCAAAATTTCAAAGCAATTCACAAAGATTGTAAAATATTTCATAAAATTGCAATTTTTTTTATAGATTTCAAAAAACTTCACAAAGAATTTAACAGATTCGAAGAGATTTCAAAAGATTTAACGATTACACAAATATTTTAAAAGATTTCAAAATTTTTTAAAGATATCATAAAAATTCACAAGGAATTCAAAAGATTTCAAATATTTCAAAGAAATCCACAAAGACTTCAGAATATTTCAAAATTTTCAAAAGATTTCAAAAAGATTTCTAACGATTTCAGAAGATGTTAAAGATTACGTGAAGTTTTTAAAGAAATTCAGAAAGATTTCCAAATATTTAACAAAGAATTCAAAAATTTTGAAAGATTCCAAAGGACACGAATCTTAAGAACATTCTATTTTTAATCTTGTCAGACCATCTAAACTTTCTAATCTTTAAAAATTATTCTCATTTGTCCTGAATTTTCTTTTAAATTCTGCAAAATAAAAAAATTACCTTAAAATCTTTCAGATTCTTCCTTGAAATCTTTTCAAATCGTTTTAAGTAATCTCTTAAAATTAATTTTTCAAAATAAAAAATTATTTTAATTTTTTTTAGAAACCTAAAATTGTTTTTCATTTTCGTGAAACCTTACAAAAATTCTTAAAAACTATTTACAACTTTTAATTATTTTTGAATAGTTTTAAAACTTCTGAATATCTCTTAGATTTACTCAATTTTTTTCTAAAATTATGTAATATGGCAAAATTGGGGAATTTTGCTTCAAAATCTTTGAAATTCTTTTTAAAAATTTTAAGATAATTGAAAATGTTTTTTTAACTTTTTTCAGTGTTCTCTTCAGAATTCATTAAAAAAAAATCATTAAACATTTTCCCACGAATCTTAAGAACTTTTTGTCATTCACTTGACACATTGCAAAATTCAGTTTACCTAAACAATTTTTAAATCCTGAAAAATTGAAAAAAAATTCTGAGTCTTGCATATTCTTTTTTCACACATTTTAAGCTTAAACTTAAAATTATTCTTTTAAAATAAAACTGAAACAATTGAAAATTTTTGCAGAAATCTTTAAAAAAATGTAATCTCAAAATTTTCATGATTATTAAAAAGCTTCTAATGTTTTTCGAATTCTTCAAAGTAAGTTTTTGCCCATAATTTACTTTTTCTTGCCTCTTTGAAAATGTAAGAAAGTTTACAAATTATAGTGTGGTAGCGAAATGTTAATAACAGAATTATTTCCCCTTATTAAACAATCATTTACAATTCAAATTTTCTCTTCGATCAATGCGATCAATAATGTTTAGAAACATTTGCAAATAAATGTCATGATGAAGTAAAATTATTTATTTAGAAATTTTGATATACAAAGTTGATGTTGCAGAAAATTCATAAATTAAAAATGTTACGTAATCGAGTAAATATATCCCCCCCCCCCATACATAACAGACTGTAACGAAAGACGAACCCGCCTTGACTGATTTAAATTTAGAGTTTAGTACTGTAGTCTACACAAAAAATCAGAGTAATTAACCCCTCGATTTTAGTACAATCGAATGAAAAATCCTGGCCTGGTAGACACCCTGGTTATAAATTATAAATATAGTATAGGATATATAAACAGTATTAATAGAGAAAAGTAAAAGGTTAAAATTACCTCGTAACGCTGAACACTTCCTCCAAATGCTTGCTTTGGAATTTTCATTTTAAATACGTGTCCCTGGGTTGCCGTAACATCTGGCATACCCCAGAGTCTCTCGACCCTACTGTTCGTCGAGCTTGTGTTTTCTTTAGAAAGCTTGTGCTCCCGATCTCTGTGATCCTTGTGTCGTTGTTCCCGCTGATGGTCCTGATTCTGATGATAAATTATGCCAGGATCAACTTTGACTGCAGATGCCGCTTCCTCGCCAACGTCATCGAACACCAGGTCATCTTCTGCTTGTATAGCGAGGGCATAACAGTGAGGCAGCAATAGGAGGAATGTTACAAAAAGTCGGGGAAAGAGTGACTTCATCTTGGAGATTTCTGCCTTTGCTCTTTATCATATCATGCTGTGCCGCTTCTATATAATCAAAATGAGAAATAAACAATTAACAAAGTCAATTGTATAAAGCAGGGTTGCTACTGGTCAGCGAGAAATTGAAAGAATCAAGGAATTTTGGACAATTTTTCGGAAACTTTCGAAGATTTTATAAACTTATTGAACAAACATACAAATTAGGGTTGGTCGAAACAACTCAAAATGATTAGATTCATTGCAATAGCACTGAAAAGTTTCTTTCTGCCATTGCAAACAAATTTAAAAAATAAAATAAAAATTTGGCAAAATTTCTCATTATTGGGCAAGTCAATTGAGAATTTTGAATTTTTTATGTATGGAGAAAATTTTTTTGGGTAAAGTTTATAGGAGTGAATAATCTCAAACGAAAAAAATTAAGAAAAAAGATTTTTCGTCAAAATATAATATTAAAAAAAAATGAAGAGAACATGTAATTTTGTTAATTTTTACCTAAAGTTGCCAAAAAATGTTTTTCGTTGAACATGTGCCATTGTTATACAAAAAACAACCAAAATATTCGTTCCGTACATTACGTCATTAATCATCGGAATCTTCAAAAGAATGTTGATATGCAGTCAAGAAATATTTGGAATGGAAAAACGAAGACATTAAAGTGATAATTTATGATTAATTACATTAATTATCAAATAATGTAATTAACTAATTACATAAATTCATTTTAATTAATGTAATTAACCGTGAAAAAAATCCGTAAAAATGCAACAAAAATTTATTTGAAACTTAAACATATTTGCGTATTTCATTAGTTTATTAAAAAGAGCATAAAAAATAACAAAACGAAAAACATTTTTTGCAATTACAGGTGAAAATTAACAAAAGTGCACTCTTTGCCCTTTTTTGTAATATAATTTCTTTAAAAAATTTGTCTATAAAAAAAAATTTAATTAAAAACTTTAAAATTTTCAATTTATGCGTAATGCCACAAAGAAATTTTGCAATGCAATGAATTTTGTAAACCAATTAATCTAATCATTTCGAGTTTTTTCTGCCACCTTAATACATGTAAATTATCTTAATTGAACAAACGTGAAACCTTAATGAAACTTCTAGTATTTTCTTGGAAATTCTACCATTTTTTAAATATTTATTTTTCACTAACAATTTAACTATTTTTTAGAAAATTTGTCTTTTTGGCATTCAAATTCAACATTTTGGATGAAATTCTTTTTTCTTTTTGACTGAAAAATCGTTCTTGGTTAGAAATTCAACTCTTGTTCCAAATCTGTTTTTTTTTTTTTCGTTTAAAAATTGATCTCTTATCGTAGAAATGTTATCCTCTTTCGTTAAAAATGCAACTGTTTGGTTTAAACTAATCTGCTTTGTTTGAGGATTCAACTATTTTGTTGAAAATTCGTTTATTTTTGGGTTAAAAATTGAACTTTTCAACTGAAAATTCAACTATTCCATTTTTTGTTGAAAATTCATATTTTTTATTGAAAATTTCACTATTTGGTTGAAAATTCGTGGTTTAAATCTCTTTTTTAGTTAAAACATCCACTATTTGTTGAAGATTCGTCCTTTTTGGTAGAAATTTAATCTTCTTGGTTAAAAATTGATCTTTTTAGTTGAAAATTTAGCTTTCTAAGATAAAAATTCATTTCTTCAGTTGAGAATTTAACTAATTTGTTGAAAATACGTCTTTTTGTTAGGAAAGCAATCTCATTGAATGAAATTGCATCCTTTTGGTTGAAAATGAATTTTTTCATTTGAAAATTGATCTATTTTGTTGAAAATTCGTTTTCATTTAAAATACATTTTTTAAACTTAAAATTCAACTGTTCTATTTTTTGTTAAAAATTTATCTCTTTTAGTTGAAAATTCATATATTTTCTCGAAAATTTGGTTATTTAGTATAAAATTCAACTATCTTAATTTTTTGCACTGAAAATTTGAATATTCTATTTTAGGTGGAAAATTTGTCTTCATAAGTTGAAAATTCATATATTTTTAATGAATAAATTGATAAAAAATTACTCTTCTTGGTTGAAAATACATCTTTTTGGTCGAAAATTCAACTATATGGTTTAAAATTCACTTTTATTGTTGTTGAAGCTTCATCTTTCTTGGTAAAAAATTAATCTTCTTGGTTGAAAATTTATCTTCTTTGTTGAAAATTAATTTTATCTGGTTGGAAATTTATTGTCTCAACTAAAAATTCAAATTCTATTTTCAGTTAAGAACTTATCTTTTTTAGTTAAAAAAGTCATTTCTCTAGTTGTAAATTTAACTATTTGTTTGAAAATCGTATTTTTTGGCAGAAAATTGATTTTTTTTGTTGTTGAAAACTGAACTATTTGGTTCTAAATTAATTTTTGTCATTGAAGATTCATCTTTTTTAGTAGAAAACGAATTCAATTTTTTGTTAAAAATCCATAGTTTTTTGTTAATAATTCAACTATTTGGTTGAAAATGCACGTGCTTTGGTCAAAATTCATCTTGTTCGGTAAAAAATTATTCTCACTAGTTGAAAATTTATCTTTTTTGTTAAAAATTATTTTTTTTTAATTGAAAATTAATTATTTCAAATGAAAATTCATCTTTTTCGGTGGAAATTTAAATTTCCTTGTTGAAAAATCATCTGTATAGTTGAAAATATAACTACTTTGTTGAAAATTAATTTTATTTAATTGGACATTTTTTTTTGTTTGACTTAAAAATTCAACTATTCTATTATATGCTGAAAATTTGGCTTTTTAGTAGGAAAGTAATCTCATTAGTTGAAACCTAATTTTTTGGGTCGAAAATTATTTTTTTATTCTGTTGAAAATTGAACTATTTTGTTGGAAATTCGCTTTTTTGTTCGATGATTTATTAGTTTAAATATAAATTCAACTATTCTATTTTTTGTTGAAATTAATTTCTTTTAGTTGAAAATGCATGAAATTTGTTGAAAATTTGACCCTTTTTTTAATAGAAACTTCAACCATTTGGTTAAAAATTCATTTTTTTGTTCGTTAAAGATTCATCAATTTTTTCAAAAACTCATTTCTTTAGTTGAAAATTTAACTATTTCGTTGAAAATTCATTTTTTATCTTCGATATTCAACATTTTGTATCAAATTTTTCTTCTTTATTGATATCCTAGGTGTGAGGCTGTTTTTACACCTAACAGAAAAATTGAGAACGGTGAGAAAAAAAGAAAAATTTGTCAGGGAGAGGTCAGGGAATTTCGAAATTGGGATTTAGTAACAACCCTGAAAACATAGACATATAGCTACAATCGTAAACCTATTTAAAAAAAAAAAAAAATCTTATTGCATTTATTATTTTACACAAACAATGAAAAAAATATTTGCAAAGAAGAAACATAAATATGATAGTTGTGACTTTGACATCACTATGCGTACATCTCAGAAAATGCACAAGCGTGGGTCGACGTATATGACTTTCCCATAAAGTTCTATATTTAGATAGATAGTCGATGATTTATTCTTTCGACAGTTATTCATAATTATAAAGTTGCGTAATAGACAGAAAAAGAAATTGATAAAAAAATTTCCTTGAATTATTATTTCGCTCATCGTCTTCGTCATCATGTAGGTATGATGTCATTAAGATCACGTCGATGGATAGTTTTTAGAAGACCCAGCTCAACACGCCCCACTCTGCACTAATTAGTTTTAATTAGGGTCACGTTGCAATTACCTTATTAGGAGAGACTATATTTTGTGTCAACAAGTATAACATTGGGATGGGTATGTAGGTACTTGTGAACTTTAAGTGCAACTTGTATATATTCTCATGTATGAAAATCATAATATATTGAAGTACGAACCCTTTCAGATTTCACACGGAGAAAGCAAAGACTCAGAAAATTATTTCTGTTGAATTAAAGAAACCGTTTCTTTAATATATTTTTTCATTTAACCAAAAATAACATCCAAATGAAGAAAATTACTTTGAACTAAATGCAAATTTTTATTGGAACACAAAACCATATATCTTTGAACCAAAACAAAATTCTTTGAATCGAAAGAAATTTCACTACTATTGAAAATTAGTTGTAAAAAAAATCTTTTTCAGTTGAAACATCCAATATTTGGTTGAAAATTTAACTATTCTGTTTCAAGTTAATAATTTTACTTTTTTATATGAAAATTCAACTACTTGGTTGAAACTTCATATATATTGTTAAAAATTCATCTTCCTGATCGAAAATTCCACTATTCGGTTAGAAAATCTAAGTGTTTCGTCGTCCCGAATTTTTAGAACAACTAGTCCATTCCCTTTTCTAATTACCTGAATTTTTCGGAACGACTAGACTCTATTCGGATTAAAATTAATTTTTTTGTTGAAGATTCATTTTTTTTTTTTGTAAAAAATTAATTTTCTTGGAAAATCATAATATACTGAAGTATACAAACTTTCAAACTTTACACGCGGGGAAAAACAACCATCAGAAAATTATTTGTTTGTAATTAAAGAAACTGTTTCTTTAAGCTTGCGTCTAGTCATTCCGAAAAATTCGGGACGATGATATACTTCATTTTTTAACCAAGTAGTAGAATTTTCGACCAGGATAATGATTTTTTAACAAAATACATGAATTTTCAAACAAATCGTTGAATTTTCAACTATAAAAAAATATAACGTTTCAACTTAAAATAGAATAGTTAAATTTTCAGTGTAAAAAAAATATTTTTCAACCAAGTAAAATTAATTCTCAACAAAATTTTGTTCCAATGAAAATTTTTCTTTAATTCAAACTAATTTTCTTCATTTGCAAGTTATTTTTCGTAAATGAAAAATAAGTTGATATATTAAAGAAAAGAATTATCTCGTCGTCCCGAATTTTTGGAAACAACTAATTCATCCCCTTATTCAACTCCCCGAATTTTTCGGGACGACTACATTATTTGATTTAAAATTATTTTTTTTTGTAGAAACTTTTTTTTAATCATAATATATTGAAGAACGGCCATTTTAGATTTTACACGCAGAAAGCAAAAACTTAGAATATTATTTGTTTTGTATTGAAGACATACTTTTTCCGATTAACCAAAAATAATTTCCAAATAAAGAAAATTATTTTGAATTCAAGAAAAATTATCATTGGAACAAAAACCCATGCCTTTAAAACAAAAAAAAATCTTTGAATCAAAAGAAATTTCACTGGTGCTAAAAACTCGTTTTAAAAAAATCTTTTTTATTTGAAACGTCCACTATGTGGTTGAAAACTCTTTTTTGGTAGAATTTTAATCTTCTTGAGTGAAAATTAACCTGTTTGGTTAAAATGTAACTATTTTGTTGAAAAATTATTTTTGTCACTGAAAATTTAACTATTCTAAGTTGAAAATTCGTGTATTTTCTTTAAAAATTCATCTTCCTGGTCGAAAATTCCACTTTTCGGTTAAAAAATCCAAGGGTCTCGTCGTCCCGAATTTTTTTAACAACTAGTCAATCCCCATTCCCAACTCCTCGAATTTTTCGAGACGACTGGACGCAGCCTTGAAAAATTTAATTTTTTACTTGCAATTTTTTTTTAGTTGAAAATTAATTTCTTTGCTTGAAAATTTATTCATTCCTTTTTTGTTGATAATCCATATTTTGTATTAATAATTCAAAAATTTGGTTGAAAATTCATCTGTTTGCTTTGAAATATAACTATTTTGTTGAAAAGTCCTTTTCTTTGGTTGAAAATTGAACTATTTGGTTAAAAGTTGCACTACTTTAAAACTTCATTTTTTGGTGACGTAAATTAACTTTTTCGTTGAGAAGTCATCTTTTTTAATACATTGAACTGTTTTTGATTCAAAATGAAAATCTTTTCTGGTTTAAATATCAACTATTACACTTTTCTTTGGGAATTCATAATTTTAGTTAAAAATTCATGTTTTTGGTTGCAAAAAACTATTTTGTTGACAATTTTTTTTGTTTGAAAATGAAATATTTTTACTTGTGTTTTTAGGAATTCTAAGAATTTTAATTTGAATGAGGTATTACTTCCCGCATTGGTTTATTAAAAAGAATTTATTCTTATATCATGAAAACCCTCCTTTCAAAGCGTCTTGTTTTCTAGTGTCTTGGATTTGTGTTCATGTTTCTTAAAAAATGAATCAAACCCGTTTAAAAAGGGTGAAATTGGGTCAAAATTTTAGATAGATATTTTAGGGGATTTTTTAAATGTAAGGGAAAAAGGGGGAAAGGGATGAGAAGTGATCCCTGATTGTAATGTAAACATTGCGAAACTGGTATAACAACAAAATTTTGCGTTTCATATAACAGAAGTTTTATGTCGTTACACGTAACAGAAAACTACGTAACGTTTTTCGTAATTTTTGTAATTGCCTTCTTTTATTAATGTATAGAGAAAGCGGAATCTGCTTTTTATTTCTTATACATTTTTTACGATATCCATACGAACATATGGATGTCCATATGAAGCAGGCCTTTATAGTCGGTTTTTATTTTTTGCATTTTTTCCAGGAAAAGGCAAAAATGCGTTTTCTGAAAACTGACTATAAGGGCCCTTTTCATATCGAGGCTCACACATACAAGTTCATAATACCAACAGCACATCCCCTTTTCAGATTGACGTATAGCCGTATACCATACAGATTTTTCTTATATGTATAGAGAATGAAAAATTTTGAAGGTTTCTCGGAACATGCATAAATTATTAACATGATGGTCAAGAAGGCATTCTGTACCTATTCTGTCTCATGATGTCACGTATTAAGGGGGTCACTTAAAACGAGATCTGAGAGAAATGCGCGCGCGCAATGTACAATATATAGATATGATGCAATGCATTTCCAGTATCGCAACAACGAATTACACAAGAGAAAAAAATTATACACATTCTATAATCCTCCACATACAGGACTCGGATCGAGTAGGAGGCTTTACAAAATTTGCATTAGGCACACTAAATGACAAAGTAAGTCCAGGGTGTGTCTAACTCAAATCCTGGAAAAAAAATCCCTGACAATTCCAGGTTTTCAAATATTTCGCATTTTTTAACACGATCGGCTCGGAATATGTACGCAGTTTCGCGAGTTTATTATAAATATATATATATATATTTTTTTTTGTTTCTGGTGATTCAATTAATATGTTTCATTTAGAAAGCTTTGATAAATTGTATTACAAGATATTTTTGAATATATTAGCACTATCGATTAATTAAATAATTAAATGATTGTAAAAATATAATTAATCATTTCTTGAATTTGTCTCTAATGTGCACGAATTTCAATAATAATTTAAACAAATTTTTATTTTATCTTCTCATACTAAAATTCAGTACATTTTTAGGTAAAATTAATGTGAGTACTATATTTAATTCAATTTAAACCCCTTCAAATTTCTAACTTTTCAAGTCAATATATTGCATTTTCAACAAGAGACGACAACAAAATACATGAATTCTCATTAAATTGTTGAATTTTCTACTAAAAACATCAATTTTCAACCAAATAGTAGGACTTTCAAATAAAATGATGAATCTTCAACTGGAATAGATGAACTTCTAAACCAAAAAGATGAATTTGTAACAAAACAGTTTAAATTTCAACCAAAAAGATAAATTTTTAATGACAATGATGAATTTTCAACCAAAAAATTAATTTTTAATGAGAGAGATTGACTTTCAACCAAGTAATCAAATTTTCATTCTAAAAAGATGAATTCTGAACTAAAAATGTAGTAGTTGATATTTCAACCAAAAAAGACTGTAATTTTTAATCAAAAATAGTTGAATTCAACCAAAAAAGATTTCAATTTTTAATCAATCTCAACCAGATAGTTGAATATTCAACTAAAAAAATCAATTTTACAATTGGATAGTTCAATTTGAAATTAAAAAAGATGAGATTCCAACCCAAAATTTAATAGTTAAATTTTCAGCTAACAAAATTAATGTTCAAAAAAAGGGATGAATTTTTAACTAACATGATGAAATATTAAACTAAAATAGTTACAATTGAAATTTAAAAAAATTAATTTTCAACAGCAACAAAAAAACAATTTTCAACCAAATATTTCTAGTTTCAGCTAGAATAGTTAAATTTTCAGTATTGAAAATTAATTTTCAGTCAAAGAAACAAACGAATTATTGCTCATTTTACAACCAAAGAGATGAATGCTCAATGAAAAGTGATGAATCCTCAACCAAAAGAATTATTTCTTAACAAAATAATTTAGTTTTCAAACAAGAAATTAAAATTTTATCTAAAAAAAGATAAATTCCGAACAAACAATGTAGCAGTAGATACTTTAACCAAAAAATATTTTTAATTTTAATCAAGAATCGTTGAATTCAACAAAAAAAAACGACTTCTCAACATGAGGTGAATTTTCAACTAAGAAAGATTTTTCAGTCAAGAGGGATAAAAAATTGTAAACAAAATGTTTAATTTTCAAGCAAAAAGATAAAATTTCGACCAAGAATCATTTTTCTTACCGAAAACAGTTGAATTAAACAAAAACAATATTCAACCAATAGTGGAATTTTCAGCCTATAAAAATAAATTAACAACCAAATGGTCGAATTTTCAAACAAAAAAGATTAAACGTGAACCAAATAGTTAAATTTTCTAGCCAAAAAGACGAATTTTTCGAAAGATCGTTGAATTTTAAAAAAATAGATCATTTTCAACCAAGATGAATTTTCAACTAAAAATTTGCATTGCAATCAAATTTGTAATCAAAAGAGACGGAATTTTCATAGGACAGTTGAATTCTCAATAAAAAGTTCATTTTTAACCAATGAAGATTAATTTTTGAACCAAAAACGATAACTTTTCCGACCATAAAAGATGAAAGTTCTACCCGAAAAAGATGAATTTTTAACAAAACATTTGAATTTTTGACCAAAAAGGAGCATTTTTAACAAAATAATTGGATTTCAAACCAAATGATCGAATTGACAAATAACAGGGGTCCAAAAACAGTTGCATTTTCAATAAAATAGTTGAATTTGCTGCAAAATAAATAAATTTTCTACCAAATAATCGAATTCGTTTAAAAAAGGGAAAAAGGGGAATAGGAGAAAGAATGTAAAGACTGTAATTGGATTTGAAATTAATCGATTTTAAAAGTTTTTCACTTAAAAATGTCCAACTGTTAAGACTTGCAATTTCAAAAAATTAAAACTTTGAACAAAGATTCACTAAATTAAAAATTATTTAATTTAAAACACTATTAGTTGGACATTTTTTAAGGGTAAAGCTTTAATGATCAATCAATTAAAGAAATGTCCTTGTGCTTACAATTGAAAGGAAAGATAGCGAACTTTAGAGAAAAACGGAAAGGAGTGTCGATTGCCGCATTTTTCTTCAAAAAGTCGCACGATCCGAGCCCCACTTATTCGAATCAGTGAAAATTCACTTAGAATCTGTGATTATTCACTGAAATTTCAGTCAGAGTTCAATTGTTTTCAGTAGAAAATGTTACTGAAATTTCAGTGCAGCTTACTAAATCGTCAGTAACTTTTTCTACTGATAAATCAGTGAAGAATACTAGAATATCAGTGAATAATAACTGTTTCACAGTGCATTTCTGCTAATTCAAATAAAGAGAGATGCCAACGAAGGGAGCAGATTTAACTGGAGGATTCAATCTTGAAACTTGTTGCAAAACAAATTAAAAACTACAAGGAAAAAATAAGTTGTCGAAACTTTACTTGACAGTCTAAGACTTTTGGATAGGCCAAATTTTGTTTATTTCGTATGACTCATTTTTTCCATGTAACTCTGAATTTGCAATAATATTTACATAAGCAAATTTAAAAAAATTACGCGTAATTGTAGCTTCGTGGAAAAAAATTTTAAGACGCTTTTAACTCCGGTGGTTATCGAGTTCCCTAGCATGATAAACCATTGGCAAATATGGGTCGCTAACTGATTTTTTTTTAGGCGTTAAACTGAATTACGAAGAGTCCAAATATGGTATAATTTAAGTTTCGTTTTAAAGGCCACTCGATGTTTTTCGCCGACTTTCGCCTGGTGTAGAATTATTCAGCATTGCTTTGAATTAAAAGGAATGAGTCGGGATTAAAATTTTCATAATTATAATCAAGTTGACTTGAATGTGTTAACTTTTTCGCTGAAATCATCGTGGGAATTTTTAAGTTTAAAAGAAGACGTTTATGTAGGCTTATACGATGTGACAGTCTGTCACGTGATCAATTACATGGTTTATAATCGGCGGCTTTATCATTTAAGAAATGTAAATATATTGCTGAAATTTTGGGAAATAGTTTAAAATATGTAAGGGCACGTCTCTCTGGCCCATTTGAATTTTGATTTTTTGTTAATAGTGCAAATTTATTAATTTTTATCTTTGAATGTAATTGAGAACAGGGCCTTAGTGCCCTAGCTAAACTCAAATTAATAAAATTGTATTATTTAAATAAAATAAAAATTCAAATAGGCCAGACAGAAGTGCACTTATTTTGAACCATTTCGCAAAATTTCAGCACAATATATTCATTTTCGTAATTATAAAGCCACCGAATGCTATAATATGTAATTGGTCACGTGACAAACTATCGCATACCCTTCATAGAACCCAATAAGAAAATCTAAATATTTTTGGTTGAATGTTAATTTTTTTTCTATGAAAAGTCTGCTACTACATTTATGATTGAGAATTCAACTTTTGTTGTTGTTGAACATTCATATTTTGGTTTAAAAATCAACTGTTTTGCGGAAAATACAAATTTTTGGCAACTATTTGGTAGAAAATTCCACTATTTGTTTGCAAATTAAATTTTTTATTGAGAATTCATATTTTTAGGTTGAAAATTTGACTGTTTTGTAGGAAATTCCACTTTATAACTTGAAATTACAACTATTCAGTTCAATTTTTTGTTCTTTCTTGATTGATAATTTTTTTTTGGTTGAAATACCAACTATGTATTACATTTTTCGTTGAGAATTGATCTTCTTTCATGGAAAATTTAACTACTTGGTTGAAAGTTGAACACCTTTATTTAAAATTTATGATTTTTGTTTGAAGATTCATCATTTTAATTGAAAAATTCATGTCTGGTTCAAATTGTTAAACATCATACTGAATTTATTTTTTATTTTTATTGAAAATTAAGTTTTTAACTGAATATTTAACTGTTTTACTGAAAATTCATCTCTGTGTCGCAAATTCAACTATTTTGATAGAAACGTCAACTACTTGGTTGAAAATGAGCTTCTTCGATGAAAATGCCACTGTTGCTTCGATAATTAATCTTTTTGGCTTGAAAATGTAACAATTTGGTAGAAAATTACACTGCTTGCTTGTAAATTTACTGTTTTGTTGAAAATTTGTTTCATTGGGTAGAAAATTGAACTAATTTTTGTTTGAAATTAAAATCTTTTTTGGTTGAAATGATAAGTATTACATTTTTGGTTGAAAACTCTTTTTTTTTTTTAATTTAGAAATTTAAATATTTGGTTGAAAGTGAAACTACATTATTTGAAATTATTGTCTTAGTTTGAAGGTCCATAATTTGAGTTAAAAATTAAACAATTTGGTATTAACTTCCTTTTTTTTTGAAGTTCGTCTTTTTTGTTTGATTTCAACAATTTCTTGGTTAAAATAAAAATCCTTTTTGTTTGAACTACCACCTATTACATTGGAAAATTTTTCTTGTTGTTGTTATTGAAAAATATTCATCGTAACTGAAAATTTAACTATTCAATGTTGGATTAAAATTTATGTGTTCTACAATTAGTTTAAAATTCCTGTATTTTATTGAAAATATATATTTCTGGTTTAAAAATTCAACTACTGTGTATAAAATTTGTATTTTTAGCTTGCAAATTCAACAATTTGGTCGACATTTTTTTTCTGGACTTAAAAATCTTTCTTGGTTGAGGATTCAACTATTTTGTTAAAAAGTCATGTTTTTTTATTGAATACAACTTTTTTTTGGTTTCAAATAAATAGCTGTTTAAGTTGAAATATCAAATATTACATTTTTCATTGAGAATTTATCTTTTTTTTGGAATATAAATCTCTTTGGTTGCAAATTTTTATTATTTTGTGGAAACTTCTTTTGTTTTTGGTTGAAGTTTAATTTCCAACTGAAAATTCAACTATGCTATTTTTGGTTGCAGATTTATCTTTACTAGTTGAAGATTTATATATGATTTTTTTTAATTCGTCTTTCTTAGTATTGAAAATTAATTTTCTTGGTTGAAAATTCATCTTTTTGATGAAGAAAACGATAAAAAGTATTGTTTTATAATATGATGTTAACACTTTTTCCCCTACTGATCTTATATCAATATATTTGTTTAAATCACGATTTTATTTTTAATTTATGAAACCCAGTGAAGCTAGAGAGTCATTTTTCGCAACTTAAGAATAAAATCAATATTTGAAAAAAAATATTGTGTTATGTTCAAGGTCTAAACTCCCTATTTGAACAATTTTTGATACAGCTTGATATATACTTATGTATACACACTAACTTTATATCAAGCCAGCAAACAAAAAAGTTAAAAAGAGATCCGGAGACGATTTCGCGTTAATACGTTCATACTGATAAGGCGCAACATATGATCTCAGTTACGACATTGCTAAGAATGGTGTCACGTAAATGCTAAATCTGCAAAAAGTTTTTTTATTAATCGAGCTCAACTGATCATATTTACTCTATAATAGCTCAATAATAGAGAACAAAAAAATGTCTACTAAAAATATTGATATAAAAAAAATATGAATTACAAAAATCTTTGGCGTTTATACAGTTTGTATTAAAACAAGATTATAAAAATAAGCATTCATGGGCTACCGAAGGGGCTTTCTATCTTTATTTTTTTTTTTACTTTTTTATACACACAGGAAAAAGAACCGGCCTGCTAATCTCAGAGAATGTACAGCCCATGTCACTATATTTTAACACAGGACCCCTGCAACATTTTATATAATTTTAAAACTGCGAATATCGACCGGAGAATAACACTTTCAATTGTCAATTGCGCCCCTACAAGAAATTATGTAATTTTTACAGTTTTAATCAAATCAATCAAAACTAATTTTTTTTTAATTTACCGGACGCTAAAGGCAAAAAGAACATCAACATTCTCAAAGAAAAAAAATAACATGAAATTTTACAAAATTCTGAAATTTTATAAGAAATTTTTTTTTCATTCCACTCTAAATGGCTGGACATAAAATACCAGTAAGTCTTATAGTGTAAAATTACACCGTCTGCTCCGTGTATCTTTTTCGATAGATTGAGCAACGGTGTGAAATTCCACTGGTGAAAATGTTTGTAAAATTAATATACTCATATATATTAATATTAACAAATTTATATTAGATTTAATATACATTTTGTCAATTTTGTCAATGTTAATATAAAATCTCAATTTCAAATTTCCCTAACTTTATCTTATCAATTTTTCAATTACCCTGACAATAGGGCAATAAATTTTATAAGCAAAATTAATAAATATAATATATATGTAATAGTTTAATTTTCAAACAAAAAAAGATTACTTTTCTATCAGAAGATGAATTTTCCGCGAAAAAGCTGAGTTTCCAAGCTAAGAAGAAGAATATTTAGAAAACAGTTGACTCTTAAACCTGAAAAAATGCATTTTTTCAACGAAAAAATATGATTTTTTAACCAAATATTTGACATTTCGACAAAAAAATATATTAATTGTAGACCCTATAGTTGCATTTTAATCAAATAATTCAACTTTCGAGCAGAAGAGACGATTTTTTTAGAAGAGAGTTAAATTTTAAACCAAGAACTTTTCTATCAAAAAAGATGAATGCTGAAAAAAGAACTTTTCTACCAAAAGGATGAATTTTCAATCCGAATTGACGAATTTTTTATTCAAACAGACGAATTTTCCAACGAAAAATATAACTAACAAGAAGTTAATTTCAACAAAAAAATTAATTTTTTTACAAAATAGTTGAATTTTCAACCTGCAAAGTTGTATTTTCAAAGAAAAAGACGAATGTTCGACACAAAAAAAGTTGAATTTTCCACAAAGAAAGGCTTTTCAATCAAAAAAGAAAAAATCATCCAAACTGTTTAATTTTTAAGTCAAAATGGCGAATTTTCTAAAAAAAAAAATTTTATTTTCGTCACGAAAATGTAAATTTTCAAACAAAAAAGAGGAATTTTCAACAAAAGAGTAACATTTTTTACCAAGAAATTTTTTCGTTCAAGAAAGAAAAAAAAATCTCCAAAAGGTTGAATCTTCAAGCCTAAACGGGCGAATTCTGTACAAAAACATAGAATTTTAAAACCAAAAAGAGAAATTTTCAACAAAAGAATTAAATCTTAAACCAAGAAAGATTTTCAGTCAATAAAGATCGAAACCCTCATCCAAAATACTGAATTTTTAAGCCAAAAAGGACGAATTTTCTAAGAAACATGAAATTTTCAAACAAAAATGAGAAATTTTCAACAGAAGAGTTAAATTGTTCACCAAGAAAGATCTTTCAGTCAATAAAGAAAACAAATCTCATCTAAAATATTGAATTTTTAAGCAAAAAAAAAACAAACAATTTTTTCAGAAAAATTAAGATTTCAACCCGAAAATATGAATTTTCTAACAAAATATCATCAATTTTTAAGTAAACAATTAAATTTTTAGCTGAACAGGTGAATTATCGACCAAGAAGATTGAATTTGTATAAAAAAAAGGAATTTTTCACAAAAAATGGAATAGTTACATTTTCAGTTAAAAAAATTAATTGCTAACTAAAATTATAAGCTTTCAATAAAATAAAAAGAACTTTTAACAAAATAATTGAATTTTCAGTAAAAAAAATTAATTTGCAGTAAAAGAATTTAAAAAAAAATCATTTTGAACAAAGTAGTTGAATTTCGAAAAAAAAAATTTCAAAATAAAATGGTGAGACACCAATAAAAGAGATTCATTTTTAACGAAGTAGTTCCACCTTTAACGTTAAAACTACTTAAGTAGTTGAATTTTCAAACAAAAAATATGAATTCTTAACGAAAAATGTAAGAGTTGATATTTCAACAGGAAAAACTAAAAACTGTTGAATTCAACAAAAGACAAACTTTCAACAAGATAGGTGAATTTTGAACAAAACAGTTGAATTTTCAACCAAAAAGAATAACTTTGGAACGATATTGTTAAATTTTCAACAAAATATAAAATAAACTTTCAGAAAAGTTCGGCAAAATTAACTTCAACCCTGACTTTCCCTGGCTAGTTTTATGTTAATTTCTTAACTTTTTAGAATTCCCTGACTTGTAGCAATCCTCTCAAATTTTTTATACTGTATCTTTTTTCAATGGATTGAGAAACGATATAAAATCCCTTAATGTTTATTTGTAAAATTAATTTTAAAATAAGAAAATATTTGAAGGTGGCAGATGCACTTAATTAAGAAAAAGTTTAACAAATATTCGATCAAACCGGTTTGTATATAAAAATAATATAATGAGAATGTAAACAGACGAGAATAAACAATCAAACTATATACTTTAGTATATTTGCTGCATCAGCTATACAATTTAAGTCTATTTATTTTTAGCCTGCATTATATATAAGCAACGTTTTATAAATATACACATTTCACTTTGCGTAATATATAAATTTAGGATCTTCATGGTCATTTTTTATTTTCTGAACGTTATTATCAAAATTATATTTCTTCTTTCCAATACATTTATAATTTTATAAAATCAATACTAACAAAATCAATAATTAGCCAATTTTCCAAACAAAAAGACGAGCTTATCACATTTTCAACCAAACAGATTAATTTTCAATCAAGATGATTATTTTTCTATTAAAAAAGACGAATTGTTAACAAAATACATCAATTAAAACCAAATAGTTGAATTTTCAATAAAAAAGTTAATTCTGAACAAAAAATATATGAATTTTCAATTATAATTATGAATCATCAACAACAAAATGAATTTTTTAAAAAGTAGTTCAACCAATTTATCCGAATAGTTAAACTTTAAGCCAAGAGTAATTTTTTTATACAAAGAAAGACAAATTTCTAACAAAATACATGAATTTTCTATCAAAAAGTTGAATTTTTAACTAAGAAAAATACATTTTCAACAAAAAATGGAATACTTACATTTTCAGTAAAAATACCTTATATTAAAAAAAATCGACAAAATACTTCGATTTTCAACCAATAAAATGAATTTCTAAGAAAATAGTTCAACTTTCGACCAATTAGTCGAATTTTAAACTAAAAACGATAAATTTTCAACCAAAAAATTTAGTAGCTGATATTTCAACAGAAAAAAAAGGTAAATTTAACAACAAAGAATTTTTCAGCATCAATCATTTTTCATCCGAAAACGTAAATGTAAAAAAAAAGGTAATTATATTTAACTAAAAAAAAATGAATTTTTAACAAAGTAGTGCAACTTTTGATCAAATAGTTGAATTCTCTGACAAAGAACGAAATTTTAACAAAATAAATACATTTTCAACAAAAAAGACGATTTTTCTACAAAATAATACAATTTTTAATCCGAAAATATAAACTTTCAAATAAAATTATGAATTTCAACCTAAAAAATAAATTTTTACGGAAGTAGTTCAACCTTAAACTAAGGAGTTGCATTTCCTACCTAAAAAGTTGAGTTTTCCACAAAAATTGTAATAGTTGATATTTCAAACAAAAAATATTCCAATTTTTAATCAAAAACAACCACATTTTACCAATAAAGAAGAATTTTCGTAAAAATACTTGAACCTTCAACTAAAACAGATTAATTTTCAATCAAACAAGAAAAAAATAATTTTTCTACCAAAAAAGACAAATTTTTAAATTAAATTTATCATTTTCAGTTGAAAATTCAACTATTATTTTCAACTGAAAATGATAAATTTTCAACAAACAATTATGCTTTTTGTTTTAAAACAAAAAAAGTTGAATTCAACAAAATACTTCAATTTTCAACCAATGAAATTATTGTTTAGCTAAAATGATGAACCTTCAACTAAAAAATACATTTTAATCAAAATAGTTCAATTTTCGATCAAATGGTTGAATTTTCTACCAAAGAATGAATTTTCAAAAAAAATATATCCATTTTCAACTAAATAGTTGAATTTTTAACCCGAAAATATGAATTTTAAGCTAAAATTATGAATCTTCAACCAAAAAAAATTAGTTTTTAAGAAAGCGGTTCAAGTTTCAACCAAGAAGATTAGTTTTCTACCCAAAAGGATAACTTCTACAAAATACATATATTTTTAACAAAATAGTTGAATTTTGAAGCTAAAAAGACGAATTTTCTATAAAATATTTGAATTTTTAATTTAAAAAGTTGATTTATAACCAAAGAGAATTATTTTAAACTAGAAAGATGAATTAATAACAAAAAATGTAATAGTTTGTATTTCAACAAAAAAATTGTTTTTAACAAAAAACAATTGAATTCTATTAATAAAGAAGTTTCATAAAAATAATTGAATCCTACAAAAAAATAATATCAATTTTCAGTCGCACAATTTCCAACGAAAGAATTGAATTTTTAAATAAAAAATATGAATTTTCAACCAAATACTTAAATTTTGAACTATACAAAAGATCAACTTTCATCAAAAAAAATGGAATAGTTAAATTTTCAGTTAAAAAATTCATTTTCGATCAAACAGAAGAGTTTTTAAATAAAATGATGAATCTTTGACTAGAATAGTTGAATTTTAAACAAAAAAGATAAATTTGCAACTAAAATGATGAATCTTTGACTGAAATAGTCGATTTTTCAACCAAATAGTGCTATTTTAAACCAAGAGGATTAATTTTCTACTAAAAAGACGAATTTTTAACAAATTCCATAAATTTTCTACCAAATAGTTGAATTTTAAACTAAAAAATATACATTTTGAAACAAAAATTGAATAGTTAAATTTCCAGTTAAAACACTCAAGTTAAAAAAATGAATCTTCAACAAAAAATTTAGAATTTCAACCAATGAAATTAATGTTTAACAAAGTAGATTAACTTTCAACCAAAAAGTTAAATTTTCAAATGAAAAAGATAAATTTTCAATCAAAAATTTAAGTTAAATTTTCAGTTAAAAAATTCATTTTCGATCAAACTGATGAATTTTTAAATAAAATGATGAATCTTTCACTGGAATAGTTGATTTTTCAAGAAAATAGTGCTATTTTAAACCAAGAAGATTAATTTTCTACTAAAAGACAAATTTTTAACAAAATACATCAATTTTCTACCAAATAGTTGAATTTTAAACTAAAAAATATACATTTTGAAACAAAAATTTAATAGTTAAATTTCTAGTTAAAAAACTGAAGTTAAAAAAATGAATCTTGAACAAAAAATTTAAATTTTCTACCAATGAAATAAATTTTTACTAAAACGATGAATCTAACTAAAAGGATGAATTTTGCACAAATTAGTTCAACTTTCGACCAAATAGATGAATTTTCTACCAAATTGTGGACTTTTTAACGGTCATTTTTTCTAACCAAAGTCAAGGTTTCTTTGGAAAATTATTTTTGAAAGAACAAATTAATTTAAAAATAACAAAATATTTTTAAGGAGGCGCCTAGCGATTAAACCGGCATATCGACGCCGCCATGGTAACAAAATGAGAATTGAGAATTGCACGACTTACGTTCTACGCTTTTTAGCTATACAGGTTACTGAACGCACCTAACCTATATTTATATTTTTGGTTATTACTATTATACTACATATAAGTTATGAGTCTCAATTATTTGCCCCAAATTTCGTATCAAAATGATATATAAGATTATATTAATTATTTTTCAATACCTATCTCATGAACTGTCTCTACATTATTTCTTCCCTCCACAAAAAAAAAACATTTTTTGCTCTCTAATGCAGATGCACTTCATAAAGCAAAAGCTGGCAAAAGTTTAACAAATATTCGATCAAACAGGTTACTATATCAAAAAATATAACGAGAATGTAAACAAATGAGAATGAATAAAACTACATATTATAGTATTACTGCATCAGATACAGTACCTACAATTACAATTATTTATTTTTAGCCTGCATTATATATAAGTAAAGTTTTATAAATATACCCATTTCACTATGCGTAATGTGTATAGTCGCAACCAAAAATGAAATTAAGGTTCTTCATGATCATGTTTTTATTCTCTCAACTATCAGATTTATATTTCTTCTTTATACTAATTATATCGTTATATCAATATTAACAATCTCGAAATTGAGCCTAACAAGTGAAATACTAGACAGCCTAGACAGGTAAGGTACTCACCAAATTTCCCAGAAAAGGGTGTCAACTAAATCCCTGTTAAATCCTCGGATTAATACAGATTAATATCTCCTAGATACGTAGGTACCTATTTCACCACTTTTTCTAGAACCGTAGGTGTATGACTGTATGTCAAAGTATTCTTGTACTCGACTGATTCTGAGAGAACGATAAAGATAGAGCGAGAGCGAGGCCGAGAACGAGCGCGAGAGAGGAGGACAGAGCACAGAAAACGGAGAGCACTCGCGCGCTACACCCAGCCGCGCCGCCGGCAAGAGGAGGACAGATCATAGACCCGGGCTACGCGTCTTGTTGGGTCTCAATGCAATGCACTTCGGAAGCAATTGCGAGCAAAAATGGTAAATCTACAGTGCACACACACACACACACACACACACATACAAACTCGTTTACGGACGAGAGCCGGAGTTCGATTGGAGCAACCTCTCGACTCACCGAGTGTTAAATGAATGCAATTTGCATGTGAAATTTGGAGAAAAGGGACTGACTTTCCAAAAGGTAAACGCGTGGGCGCGTTGAGTGGAGAATTTGTAGGTTGTGCTTGTACTGACTGTACTGACTGCTCGCGTCGCTGTCGTTCCCACCACCACCACTCCTCCACACCTCTCTCTTTGTGCCAGCACCGGAAACCCCGTCTTGAATGGTCTTCCAACCAACCAGCCACAGACGGACGGACGTTTGCTTTTGCTTTTGGGTTTCAGAGTTTCAGACATATGCAAGTGCAGATGGTGCAGATCTGTACTGCTGCTGTATACTGTAACCATGAGCAGTTAAATCTCTCTCTCTGTTAATGTATCCGATGCATATATGTGCATACAGCAGTAGGCTGATGCAGTTACCCCCCTTGCCAGCAAATATCCCGACACCTAAGAGGGGAATCACGATAACCAATGAGGAATTCAGACGTAAGACCTTATCCAGGATATCCATTTTTGGTTCAAAGTTGATGATCTTTTTTATTTTGTAAATTCAAATATTCGGTTAAAATAGCTGTGAATTCGATCTCGAGTGTTTCCACTTTGTTCATATTTATAATTATATGGTGCTCATTTCACGAGCACTTTGCTTCCCGTTTAGCAAATGTATTTGCTTCCTCATAGAGGAAGCATTAGTTATTTTTTTCAATAATAGACAAACCAAAGTCTTCATTTTGCTCAATTTAAAAATAGAAATTTACTAAAAATGAAAAACTACAAAATAATCCAAAAAATGTTTTAAATACAAAGACAAATCAAATCTTGCGTTCGAAATAATAATTTTTTGAGCTGGAAAAGGGAAAGGAAAGTTCTGTCGCACCCTATCCCTTTCCCAGCTTTATGATTTCTTCACAAAAATTGCCATAATATTACTCTATTTGAAAATTTATGATCAAAAAGTATTTTCTATTCATGCATCAACTTTAAATTATGTCGATGAAAAAAGTTTTTCTGTTTGAAACTGGTGATTCAGATATTATAAATAAGCAGAACTTCCCTAATATTCAATAAAGTGTATTATTATTATTATAGATCAATCGATTTGCCTCGAATCAAGAGATTTTTTCCGTTCTTGCATCAATTTTGAATTATGTTACTGAAAAAAGTTTTACTATGAAAAACCGTGTTTTCAAATATTATGCAATTTCACAATTTCCATACTCTTCAATAAAATGTATTAATATTATAGGTTAATCGATTAGTCTCGAATCAACACATCTTTTCTGTTCTTGCATCAACTTTGAATTATGTTAATGAAAAAAGTTTTACTGTAAAAAAACGATTTTCAAAATATATAAATTACCATAACTTCCCTACTCTTCAATAAAATGTATTAATATTATAGGTAAATCGATCCGTTTCGAACCAAGGAATCTTTTATATTCTTGCATCAACTCTAAATTATGCAAATGAAAAAAGTTTTACTATAAAAAACCGATTTTCAAAATATTTAAATTACCATAACTTCCCTACAATTTGATCAAATGCAATAAAATTATAGGTCAATCGAATCGTTTCGAACCGAGGAATCTTTTATATTGTTGCATCAACTCTGAATTATGCTAGAGAAAAAAGTTTTACTATAAAAAACCGATTTTCAAAATATATAAATTACCATAACTTCCCTACTCTTCACTAAAATGTCTTAATATTATAGGTCAATCGATTCGCCCCGAACCAAGGAATCTTTTATATTCTTGCATCAACTCTGAATTATTCTAATGAAAAAAGTTTTACTATAAAAAACCGATTTTCAAAATATTTAAATTACCATAACTTCCCTACAATTTGATCAAATGCAATAAAATTATAGGTCAATCGAATCGTTTCGAACCGAGGAATCTTTTATATTGTTGCATCAACTCTGAATTATGCTAGAGAAAAAAGTTTTACTATAAAAAACCGATTTTCAAAATATATAAATTACCATAACTTCCCTACTCTTCACTAAAATGTCTTAATATTATAGGTCAATCGATTCGCCCCGAACCAAGGAATCTTTTACATTTTTGCATCAACTCTGAATTATTCTAATGAAAAAAGTTTTACTATAAAAAACCGATTTTCAAAGATATAAATTACCTTAACTTCCCTACTCTTTGATAAAATGCGTTATTATTATAGGTCAATCGATTCGTTTCGAACCAAGGTATCTTTTATATTCTTGCATCAACTCTGAATTATGCAAACGAAAAAAGTTTTACTATAAAAAACCGATTTTCAAAATATATAAATTACCATAACTTCCCTACTCTTCAATAAAATGTATTAATGTTATAGGTAAATCGATCCGTTTCGAACCAAGGAATCTTTTATATTCTTGCATCAACTTTGAATTATGCGAATGAAAAAAGTTTTGCTATAAAAAACCGAGTTTTAAAATATTATTGAGTGCTAGAAAAAAATGCAATACATATTTTTAGAAATCCTTCGGTCAGTTTCAAGATATTAGTGAGGAAAATAAGATCTCCAAATTTCATCAATTTATCTGCAACCATTTCCTAGTCATCGTGTTCACAAAAAAGCGTGACATCCACACATCCAAACATCCACACACACACATGCGGACAATTGCTTAGAACATTGTATTAGACATTTTTAAATTAGGGAGGGTTTAATTAAATGAATTTAAAAATTTTGAAAAATGTATGTAATTTGTTTAAAATTCGTCCTTTTTTGTAGAAAAATAATCTTCTTGCTTTAAAATTCGACATTTTGAATACAATTTTCTTTGTTTATTGACTAAAACATCTTTTTTGGTTGAAAACTCAACTGTTGTTGACAATTCGTGTTTTCGGATTAAAGATTCAACTGTTTTGTAGAAAATTTGAAATTTCTCTGGAAAATCCAACAGTTTGATAGAGAATTAAATTAAAATTTTAGTGTTTGGTTGAAAATTAATCTTCAATGACAGAAATAATAAAAAAATTATTTAAAAATGTAACATTTATTACAGAAAGATTGTTTGTTATTTTCGACATATGAAAATAAATGTTTAATCAGGGTGTCTAGTGTCCTGGAATTCCTTGAAAACCTGGAAAAACCATGAAATTCGTTTTTACCTGGAAAAAAACCTGGAAAAGTCCTTGAATTTTGCTCGTGGTTCTGGAAGTT
>CAKNXH010081935.1:5393-53068 GCA_932178445.1 Andricus quercusramuli
AAAAAACGAATTTTCAACAAAATAGTTCATTTTAAACCAAAGAGATGAATTTTCAATTAAAATGATGAATCTTCTACCAGAAAAATTAATTTTGAACAAATTAGTTTAACTTACAGGGAATTAATTAAATTTTATTTCCAAAAAGGTAAATACTGAACAAAAAATGTAGTAGTTGATATTTCATCCAAAAGTTTAATTTTTAATAAAAATAGTTGAATTCCACTAAAAAAGAGGACTTTTCAACGTGAATTGAATTTTAAAATAATAATAATAAAATAATAATTTTAATAATAATTTAAAATAACTAAGAAGATTAATTTTCTGCCAAAAAGGACGAAAATAGAACAATGAAATTTTCAGTTAGAAAAATTAATTTCAAATTTAAAATAAAATTCAAAAAATAGTTAAATACAGCAATATAGGGCTACTTTTGCAAATGAACATGATTGTTATTCAATTTTATATTGCAATTGAAAAAAAATTGAGCTCGCTCTCGAAAAATTCCCTCACATTTCCAGGTTTTTCCAGATTTTCCAGGTAGAATAGCCACCCTCATACTTTTAAATCCAGACTACAAAAAGTGTATCTAACTACGCAACATTTTAGACCCTGATTATAATATATACACAATACGAATGTAAAAAATGCTACCAAGATAGTGGAGATTTACATAGGGAAAGCAAATATTGCATAGCTGGAGTATATACAGAAAAATGAATTTCAACAGTGATAGCAAGCTATATCTAATATATATAAATGCAAGCAAATCTTAAGCATGAAGCAGTAAGCATTACCTCTTCTGTAGTTACATTTACAACATAAGTTTTTGTTTCTTGTTTTTCATTCGTTGTTGTCAATATATCCATGGTACTGCTAGGTTGTACTGTTGTCATGAAGAATAAAGTAGTTGCGTTCTCTGCAGAATCGATTGGTAAAATAGTATTATCAGAGTCATCTTCTGTTTGCCTAATTTTTTCCAATAAATCGTATGTAGTGTCAACATTTGAAGGGAATGTCGTCAAGACAACAGTATTGGAAGTATCGGCAATGGAAGTCGTTGGCTGAACTGTTGATGTCGCCGCCGATGTCATCGTTGCACTCTGGGTAACAGTTACCGTTGTGGTTTGTGGAATTGTTGAACTTGGAGTTGTTATCGTCGTCGTTGTCGTTGTCATTGGAACGACAGTCGATGAAGATTGTGTGGTCATTGCCTGTGAAATTGTTAGTAGATGCGATGTATAGCATGAAACTTCGGTTAGTTATACAGTTTCAATGGAGCAAACGCGACCAACACAGTCGAGATCGAATTTACATAGAGTAAATTCTCTCATGAGAAGTGAAAAGATCTAATTCAGGGTTGCTACCCGAATCCCAATTTCGAAATTCCCTCACTTTTTCCTGAACAATTTTTCAGTTTCCCTTACCGTTTTTAATTTTTCTTACAGATATAAAAGCAACCTTACAACTAGGGTCCTAGCAGATCAACGATTTTTACTTTAAAAAAAAAGGGTTTCTAAATTTCTTTTAAAGACTTTTAGTGACATGACATACAGAATTTTGTTAGAGGTCATGCACAACTTATGTAGAACGATTTACGGGGGAGGGGTTCTAAGATGAAACGTATGCAAGATTTTTTAAAATAAAAAAAAATAATCTACATATATTACAACTTAGAGATATTGCATTTTCAACAAAATAGATTAATTTTCAACCAAATAGTTGAATTTTCAACCAAAAAGACGAATTTTAAACAAAAAAATGAATTAATTTTCAAACAAATATTTGAAGGGTAGAAATGCAAAAGGAGTCAAGCGCCAAATTTTCGAAATCGGGTTTATTAGCTCAAAAAATCAGATAAATTCTATTACACATGCCTGCCAAAGGATTTTTTTTGGGGCATCATTTTTCAAAATTAGTGTTCTTGTGTTCACAGTCCGAGAAGCTTTTCTAACCACAAAGTAAAAAATCAAATTTCAGTTTTCTCGACACTGGCTAATTATTTTTGATTACTATTGGGTCCCTTCCGTTCAGCACGGAATAACCCAATTCCTCATTTTTTGGAAATAGCAAAATTATTACTGCTATCGTCATTATTTTGAAGTTGAAATGTCATTTTTACACCATTTCGAAGTCATAATTGGATTTTCAAATTTCGCGAAACTGCATGCTTTTTTTTAAACAAACTTTTTGGAAATCAATTCGTCCATTCAATAGCTAGAATTCAAATTTTTACTTTTTTCTTAAACTGCAAACTGACTCTAAAATTAATGTTGAAAGATGTTAAAAGTCGATACGGAACCAAAATCTAACCTCGAAACGTGACCTGTTTCATGCAATTTCTCGAAACCGTATAGCTTCTTGTGAGCAAACTTTTTTTAGTTCGATAGAGCATGAAAGTATCTCGAAAGTACTTCCTTATTTTTTTCTTAAATGGTTCCGCTGAATTTACAACATGTTTTTAGTCTCTCCTGAAAAAAGTGAAAAATGGCGCTTGACTCCTTTTGCATTTCTACCCTTCAGTTGACTTCACAACTAAAAAAGATAAATTTTCAATCAAAAATGGAAAAGTTAAATTTTCAGTAAAAACATTCAGTTTCGACAACAACAAAAACAGAATTTTTACAATGGAATATAATTAGAATTTTCACATGAATCGTCTAATTTTCAACCAAAGAGATGAATTTTCAACTAAAATGAAGAATTTTCAAAAAACCAAGATTTTTCAGTCGACTATGGAAAAAAAATTCTTTTATACAATTGAACTTTTAAGCCAAAAGGCGAATTTGCTGTAAAACAGTTGAATTTTCAATCAAAAAGTGGAATTTTTAAAGAAAGAGAGGAAGTTTCAAACCAGGAAGATTAGTTTTTAACCAAAAAATACGACTTTTAAACTAAAAAGATCAATTTTTAACCAAAAATAGAAAAATTACATTTCTAGTGAAAAAATTAATTTGAAAAAAAAAGAATTTTCAACAAAATAATTAAATCTTCAACCAAAGAGATGAATCTTCAACCAAAAAAATACATTTTTAACGAAGTAGTTCAAGTTTTACCGAAGATGTTAAATTTTCAATTAAAAAAGATGAATCTTCAACGCATAATGTAATAGTAGATATTTCAACCAAAACAGAATTTTATTTTAAACCGAACTTATCAACCAAACAATTGCATTTTTAGCCAAAAAGGGTGACATTTCTACTAAAACAGATATTTTTAAATCAAAAAGACCAAAAACCAACAAAACAAAAAAAGTTGAATATTCAACCAAGAGAGATTTCAGTTGAATTTTCAACACCAAAATATGAATTGTCAACAAAGAAGTTAATTTTCAACTAAAAAAGAGAAATTTTTAAGCAATAATTGAATAGTTACATTTTTAAACATAAAAACAAATTTTCAACAAAATGGTTAAATTTTTGAACTAAAGAAATGAATTTTCAAGCAAAAGATCAATTTTTTACAATGAAGATTAATGTTTTATCACAAAAGACGAGTTTTCAAAAACAAAAAGTAAAATTTTCAACCAAAAATGAGTTTTTAACCAAAACAATGAATTTTTAACCAGGGAGAAGAATATGTGACAACGAAATTTTCGACCAAATAGTTGAATTTTTAAGAAAAGAAGATAAATTTTCAACCAAACGCGGAGTAGTTGAATTTTCAGTTGAAAAAATTAATTTTCAACAAAAAGAAGTGGTTGAACTACAAAAATTAATCAACAAAAAAAGGATTTTTACCAAAGTAGTTCCACTGGTAACTACGTAGTTGAATTTTCAAACAAAAAAGATTATTTATGAATGGGAAATGTAATAATTGATATTTAAAGTAAAAAAGATTTTGAATTTGAACCAAACTTTTCAACCTAACAGTTGGATTTTTACCCAAAAAAGATTAATCTTTCACCAAGAATTATATTCTGCCATGAAAGACGAATTTTCAAGAAAACACATGAATTTTCCACCAAATAATTAAATTCTCAACTAAAGAAGATAAAATTTCAACCAAACATAGAATAATTAAATTTTCAGTTAAATTAATGTTCAAGCAAAAAATAAAAATTTTCACAAAATAATTAAATTTTCAACAAAAAGAAGTAGTTGAACTACAAAAATTAATCAACCAAGAAAGGATTTTTACCAAAGTAGTTCCACTGGTAACTACGTAGTTGAATTTTCAAACAAAAAATATTATTTATCAATGGGAAATGTAATAAATGATATTTAAAGTAAAAAAGATTATTTATCAATGGGAAATGTAATAAATGATATTTAAAGTAAAAAAGATTTTTAATTTAAACCAAACTTTTCAACCTAACAGTTGGATTTTTACACAAAAAAGATTAATCTTTCACCAAGAATAATATTCTGCCATGAAAGACGAATTTTCAAGAAGACACATGAATTTTCCACCAAATAATTAAATTCTCAACTAAATAAGATAAAAATTCAACCAAACTTGGAATAATTACATTGGTAAATTAATGTTTAAACAAAAAATAAAAAATTTCACAAAATAGTTAAATTTTCAACACAAAAAAAAAGGTTTTTGGACCAAAATAAATGAGTCAACAAAAAAAAATCAATTTTTAATAAAATAATTCCACTTTCACCTAAGCAGTTGAATTTTCAACCAAAAAAAGATGAAATGTCAACGGAAAATGTATTAATTGATATTCCAACAAAAAAATATTTTGTTTTTAAACCACACTTTTTAACCAAACAGTTGCATTTTTACCCCAAAAATATGAAATTTCAGCGAAGAAAGAGTTTTCAGTCAATGGAGAAAAAGATGTCATCCAAAATGTTGAATTTTCATGCCAAAAGACAACTTTTTTACAAAACAGTTGAATTTAAAAAAAAAAGAAATAAAAAATTATGAACCAAAAATTATTTTTAAGAAATGATAAAATTATACGTTTGTAAAACTCCTTGATGATCCCTAAACTTCAACTCCAGTTTATCGAAAATTCCCTAATTCTTTCAGATTTTCCTAAGATTCCCTAAACAGTATTAAATTCTCTTACTTTCCCTGACTTTCTAGAATTCCCTGGACTGTAGCAACCCTGTAATTGAAATACTGTACAACACAATTTCAACTTTTATTATTATATACCATTCGATGCAGATCGCTTGTAAAACTAATTTACGAAAAATACTCACTTCGTAACCAAAATCTTGCAACATTTGTACGAAATTACACAAACAGAAATATAAAAAATGATGTTATTTTGTCCACCAGGTTAATTAATGAATATTTGATGATATTAAATAGTTTCGATAACTGGTCTATTATTTTTGGAGAAACTCGGAAAAAATCGACCTCAGCCCTGATTTGAACCCGGAACGCCGCTATCAAACGCTCCACTCACGTTCCCGGTTCAAATCCGGGCTGAGGTAGATTTTTTTCTCTCGTTTTTTCCAACAAAAAATAGACCCGTAATCGACACTATTTAATATTTAACATCAAAAATAAATTATTTACCCTGCTCGACAAAATAACTTCTTTTTTTGTTTGTTTATATTCTGATTCGTCGAAAATTCCTCCGACTGAGGTATTCATTAAAATAATTTCACAAAGTAAAGGAGATCCAGATTCGCGTTACCATGTGATACGGGAAAATTCTCCAACAAATAATAGACCAGTTATCAACACTATTTAATATTTAACATAAAAAAAAATAGTTTCCCAAGTACTGTCTGCATCGAGTGATAGAAGGCCAAAGGACAATATTTGTAAAGCAATGGTTAGAAAAATGTTCTGCAAGCATAGGAAATCCTTTAAGCATTGACGCGCACTTTGTTAAAAGACGAGGTAATAAAGAAAAAGTGAAAGTAAAGGTAGAAGCCATAAGATTTGTCAATTAATAATTAAAGGATTCGCCAGGAAGCCAAGTACGTATCACTCGAACGATAATATCATCGTTAAAGCAATAAACACTCACTGTCGTAATAGGAGGAGAAGGAGTAGTAGTAGTGGTGATACTAGATGTAGATGATATGTTAGAACCATATGCTGCTCCGTGATCGAGAATTGGAACTATGTCGTGCTCATCAATCTCTTCAATTTGCTATGAAACCAAGGTAATTTATTTGTAATCTATATAGTTGTAATATACAATTTCCCAAATACGAGCAAATGACAGTGATGGGCAGGTTACTTTTCGAAAGGAACTAGTTATTGTTATCGTTCTCGTTTCAAAATGTACCGTTTTTTTTTCACTTTTTTTAGTCACTTATGATAGAAAAATAATTAACGCGTATTTCTATCTATTCAGGGCTGCTAAAATGCCACTTGAGTCACGTTTAGTCGCATTTTAAAAGCAAATCACTGTTTAGTCACGTTTTAAAGATAAAATCACTATAGTTACTTCTTTCAATAAATTAAAACGGAGAACCCTAAAATTTCTCAATTTTATTGATTTTTTTTAATTCCTTCGAATGCTTTCAAATTTTCTTCAAATCCACTGAATTCAATGCAACTTTTTTGGATTTTTTTTTTGTTTCATTCAGTCTGAAGACTTTTTAGTTCACCTTGAATTCTTATAGATTTTATCAGATTCTTATTCACTAATTATTTTATTCACTCTCATTTATCTCAATTAATTTGAAATTTATTGGATTTAAAACATTTGTTTCTATTCGACTGATTTATTTCTAACTTATCTTGACTTCGTATGAATTCCGTTGCATTTTTTTTTTAATATTTTGAGATATTTTAGATTTTAAACATTTGTTTCAATTAATTTGAATTCTTTTTAATTCACCCAGAATTCATTTAAATCAACTGAATTCAATGGATCTTTCTCCGATTTACATCTTTTTTAATCCATCTATAATTCTTATAGATTTTATCAGATTCCTATTAACTAATTCATATTCGCTCCCATTTATCTGAATTCAACGGATTTTTTTTTATTGAAAACATGTTGTTCTATTCACTTGAATTATTTCTAATTTACCTTGATTTCGTATGAATTTTTCAATATTTTGTCTCTTTTTTTCAATTAGTTTGAATTAATTTGAATCCTTTTGAATTCACCCTGAATTTTTTGGAATTCCCTTCAAATCCACTGAATTTGATGCAACTTTTTTTGACTTTCAATTTTTTTATTCGCCCTAAAGACTTTTTACTTCACCTTGAATTCTTATAGACTTTATCAGATTCTTATTCACTAACCCTATTCAAAAATTCTATGGAATTTTTTTTGATTACACAAATTTTGTTCTATTCACTTGATTTATAATTTAACTTTATTTTGTATGAATTCCCTTGAATTCTTCTGTATTCACTACAGTTTTACTGAAATCAATAGAATATTTGTAACTTATTACATTTATTTTTCAATTAATTTGAATTTATTTCAATTATTTTGAATTATTCTTGAATTTTTTGGAATTCCCTTGGAATCCACTGAATTCAATGGGGTTTTTTCGGATCTTCAGTTATTTATTTTCACCTTGAATTCTTATGGATTTTATCAGATTCTTATTCAACAATTCTATTCACTCCCATTTATCTGAATTCAATGGAATGTTTTGATTTTTTAAAAATATTGTTCTATTGACTAAAATTATTTATAATTTATCTTTATTTTATATGAATTCATCAAAATCCCTTGAATTCTTCTAAATTCACTCCAATTTTACTGAGAACAATGAGCCTTGAAATTGTTAAAAACACCTTAAAATATTTCAAATCCTATGAAATTTTTAGAAATCCTTTGAAACTTTTTAAAGCTCTTGAAAATTCCTTAGAATTTTTAGAAATTCTCTAAAATCTTTAAGATCTTTTGAAATCCCTTCAAATTATTGAAATCTATTGAAAATCCCTTGAAATCTTTTAAAATATCCTAAAAGTTTTCAAAAATCTTTAAAATCTGTTGAATTACCATGAAATATTTAATAATCTTTATAATTCAGCGGAGTTCCTAAATTCTTTGAAATCCATTAAAATATATGGATAATTTATGAAAAAACCTTGAGGTTTTTAAAATTCCTTCAGATCATTGAAATCCTTCGATATCTTATAAAATCCCTTGCAATCTTTTAAAATACCCTAAAACAATATCTTCCGAAATTCTTTAAAATCTCATAAAAATTTGTTTAAATCTCTTAAAATCATTCAAAGCCTTGGAAATTCTTTGAAAAATGTTTAATCTCTTAAAGATGCCACGGCACTTTTTTAAATACCATAGAATATTTGAAATCCTTGAAAATTTTTTTAAATCCCTTGAAAGTTTTAAAAATTCCCTAAAATCTTTCAAATCCATTAGAATACCTTCACTATATTGAAATATATTAAAAATTCCTCGGAATCTTTTAATATAGCTAAAATATTTTTAATCTTTTTAAATTCCTTGAAACTTTTTAAAGCTCTTGAAAATTCCTTGCAATTTTTTAGAATCCCCTAAAATATTTAAAATCCTTAGGAATACCTTCAAATGATTGAAATTGGTGAAAAATTCTCTGGAATCTTTTAGAATACCATCAAATATTTCAAATTCTTTGAAATCTTTTAATAGTCCTTGAAACTTCTTTAAACTCTTGAAAATTCCTTGAAAAAGTATTAAAAATCCCCTAAAATCTTTAAAATCCGTTGAAATCCCTTCAACATATTGAAATAATTAAAGGTTCATAGGAATCTTTTAAAATACCCTAGAACAATTCAAATCTCCTCAAATATTTTGATTCAAGGTTCTTGAAAATTCTATGGAATTTTTCAAAATGCCCTACAATCTTTAAAATACTTTAAATAATAATAGAATATATTGAAATCAATAAAAAATTCTTTGGAATCTTTCAAAATATCCTACAATAATTTAAAACTTTTAAAATCTTTTGTAAATACCTTGAAATATTTTAAAGCTCTTGAAAATTACTTGAAATTTAAAAAAACCTAGAATCTTGCAAATAACTTCAAATTATTGAAATCTATTTAAAATAGCCTAAGATATTTCAAATACTGTAAAATATCTTGGAATCCCGTGAAATTTTTCAAAGCTCTTGAAAATGAATTGGAATTTTTAAAAATTAATAAAATATATTAAAAGTTCCTTTGAGAAAGTATTAAAAAAAGCCCCTAACATCTTTTAAATCCTTTGGAGTACCTTTAATATATTTAAATATATTAAAAGGTCCTAAAAATACCATAAAATATTTCAAAACCTTTGAAATATTTTAAATACCCTTGAAGCTTTTTGAAGCTCTTGCAAATTTCATGGGATTTGTCAAAATACCTACAATCTTTTAAATCCTTTAAAATCAATTAAAATTATTCAAACCTATTAAAAATTACTTGGTATCCTTTAAAATATCCTAGAATACTTCAAAAGAATTTAGGAAAAATTCAGAAATACATAGGTACAGACCTATGGGTTAATTTATTGAAAGAAAAGTACCAGAAGTGATTTTAAAAAGTGACTAGAGTGACTTTATTTTTAAAAAGTCGTTAAAAAGTAATTTAAGAAACAAAATTCACTAAAAGTAACTGTGCTGTAGCTGTGATTATTCTTGACAGTTACTTAAAGTGCCTCTTACAGGAATTTCCTGACTTTTGCCATTTTTTTTTTCAAAATCCTCGACTTTTCCCTGATTTCCAGGTTTTCTCTAACCTGTGGCCACCCCGATTTTCATAAAAAAGACTTGTGAACTATATTTTACAAAAAGAAACTAAGAAACTGTTACGATTTCGTTACATATTTACAAAATTAAACTAGTAAAAAGAAACGTGTTACTTCCCATCACTGCTAAATCAACCAGTTAATATCGAAATACGTGCAGAGAGAAAGAGAGAGAAAGAGAGAGAGAAAAGGATTAGGTCATTTACCTTTAAGTCTATAGTCTCCTCTCCATGATGGTGTCGATGTGGGTGCTCAGATTCATTATCCGCATTGACTCTAGCTCCTGTAGAACTAGAAACATGAGGTATTTCTGCAGGGACACTAGCTTCTGTAATCATGTCTTTATTATCATCTTCGTCATAATCGTCATCATAATCTTCGTTGTCTTCGTCGTCGTAACCGTCATAATCTTCGCTGTTTGCGAAATCACCAGAGCCAGCATCTCTACGATTTCTATCAGTTGCCGGTGCGTCAGTCTTTACTCGCCAGAGAAGAACTGGCAGTTGTAGTACTTCAGCCAGAGTACCATCTTTTGCTTGTTCGGGTAATTGTTTGATTAATTCTGCTTGATGTTTCCACAAACGCCCGTCACAACCCACCTTGAAATTAACATAATGGGAAGTAGTAATTAAAAAGGTTGGAAAATTAACAAAACAGCAGGGATCACAGTCCGTCCCCTTTCAGGGTGTCTACCCAAATTTTGAAAAAATCCCTTTCAACAAAATAGATGAATTTTTAACTCAATGGTTGAATTTTCAACAAAATAGTTCAAATTTCAATCAAGGATATGATGTTTCAACTAAAATGACGAATTTTCAATAAAAAAATTCATTTTTAACAAAGTAGTTAAATTTTCAACAAAAAAGATTAATTCTCAACCAAAAATTGTATTTAAACCAGAAACAGTTGAATTCAACTAAAGCAGACGAACTTTCAACATAGAATAGTTGAATCCTCAACTGAAACAGATTATTCTTTAACCAAACATTTTTAAACAAAACAATTTAATTTGCACCAAAAAGAAGAATTTTTTACAAAAGAGTTGAAATTTCAACAAAGTAATTTAATATTCTACAAAATTGTTGAAGTTTCAAGCCAAACAGTTGGATTTTCAACAAAATAAATAGTTGAATCCTCAACCAAAACAAATTAATTTTCGAAAAATTAAAATATTAATTTTCAGTCGAACAGTTGAATTTGTAACCATGTAGTTGAATTTTCTACCAGAACAAATTAATTTTCATACGAACAGTTGCATTTTCAACCCGAAAATGTGAATTTTCAACAATATAGTTGATTTTCAACCAAACAGTTGAATCCTCAACTTAAACAGATTAATTTCTTTAAAAAAGGCAAATATGAATTTTTAACCAAACACTTGAATTTTTAACAAAATAATTGAAAGTTCAAGCTAAAAAAAATTCTACAAATAAGTTGAGCTATTAAGCCGAAAATATGAATTTTCAACAAAGAAGTAATTTTCAACAAAATAGTTGAATCCTCGACCAAAACAGATTAATTTTTGAAAAACACAAATATGATTACTCAACAAAAAAGTTAATTTTCCACCAAGAATTTGAAAAAAATTTCCACCAAAAAGTTGAAATTTCAAGCCAAAAAGATGAATTTTCAACAAAACAGTGGAATTTATAACCCAAAAATATATTATTTTCAACAAAAAAACTTCATTTTCAACCAAACTGTTGAATTGTCAACCAAATAGTTGAAAGTTCAAGCTAAAGAGACTAATTTTCTCCAAAACATTTGCATTTTGAACCGTAAAATATGAATGTTCAATAAAAGAGTTAATTTTCAAACAGTTAATTTTCAAAATTGTTATTAAATTTCTACCAAAAAAGATCAACAAAATACATGAATTTCTAACTAAAAAAGATCAATCGTCACCTAAAAATTGAATAGTTAAATTTTCCGTAACAAAAAATTAATTTTCAACCAAAGATATGAATTTTCAACTGATATGATGAATCTGTACCAGTAGTAGTTAAATTTCAAACTAAAGAGATTAATTTCCAACCAAGAAGATTCATTTCTACCAAAAAAAGACGACTTTTCAACATGAGATGAATTTTAAACTTCGAAAGATTTTTCAGTCAAAAGAGAAAAAAATACAAACAAACTGTTGAAGTTACACGCAAAAAGTTGAATTTTTAACCAAAAACATTGATTTTCTACCAAAAAGTAAGAATTTTCAACCAGAGACTTGAATTTTGAACTAAAAGCGATCAATTTTAAATCAAAAGCAGAATAATAGTTACATTTTCAGTTAAGCAAATTCAAACAAAACAAAAGAAGAATTTTGTAACAAAATAGTTAAATACAGTATTATAAGCTACTTTTACAATTTAAGACTCATTTTCATTCAATTTTATATTGCAAATTTAAAAAAAATTAAGCACGCTCTTGAAAAAGTCTCTGACTTCAAAACAAAAATTCCCTGACATTTCCAGCTTTTTCCAGGTAAATAAAAATTCCCTGATAATTCCAGGTTTTCCATTTTTTTCAGGTAGGCTGGACACCCTGACTACTGAACCGCTGTGATCCCTAAAACAATGTACTAATAAATTCTGACGACTCACTTGCCACTGTAGAACAGTAGAATGTTTTTCTTTGCGATGCTTCACATTACCAGGTCCAATAAGAACTGTCGATGAATCCGTTGGCGAGTTTTCCTTGCTACTTTGAGGATGAATTGAGAATGCACTCTAGAAAAATATATATATTACAGAATATGGACATTTTTATCAGTATTTTAATATCGGCTAAAAGGAAAAAAAAACTACCGTGTGCAATCCTAAAAACCCAGCGAAGTTCTCGATCGCTTCAACTTTCACTTCGGGCTTCAAATTTTCAAATTTGGCATCTAACAAAATTGTTAATAGTGTTTGATCTTGATCATCTTCACAGTGACTCTGTAATCAAAGAAATAGTCATTAAGATAAGACAATTGTTAATTTTCATGAAAAATGTAACATTTTTGCAGAAAAGTTTTGTTCTTTATAACAATTGAGTGAATATAAACAATGAATTGCAAGCTGAGGTACCAGAAATTTAAAAATAACAGACAGCACAGCCTAAAATTCTCTCAAAAAGGAGTTTATAAGTCGAAATGTATTGTATTTTCAAAAAACGATTTGAATTTTCGACCAGAAAAGGTTAATTTTCTACCAAAGAGATGACTTTTCAATAACAGAGTTGAGTTTTCAAGCTAAGAAGTCGAATGTTTTAGAAAACAGTTGACTTTTTAAACCCGAAAAAATCAATTTCCTACAAAAAAGTTCATTGTCAACCAAAGAAATTAATTTAAACAAATTTAGTTTCAACCGAACAGTTGCATTTACAAACAAATAGTTGAACTTTTAAGCGAGCGAGGTGAATTTTTAATCAAATAATTCAATTTGCAAACTGCAAAGATGAATTTGCAACAAAATGGTACAATTTTCCAACAAAAAAGATTTAACTTCAAACGAAAATTGTAGAATTTTTAACATAGAAATTAAGTTTTCAGACAAAAAAGATAACCTGTTAACCAAATAAATGAATTTGAACAAAATAATTAAATTTTGAACCAAATAGTTTAACTTTCCATCAAGAAGAAACTTTCCATACTCTACCAAAAGGCGAATTTTTAACAAAATACAGGAGTTTTCAACCAAAAAGTTGATATTTCAACTAAAAAGATAAATTTTCAACCAAAAATGAAGTAGTTAAATTTGCCATTAAAAAAAAGAATTTTCAACAAACAAACAAATAATTTTTAACATGATAATTAAATTTTCATCCAAAAAAGATAAATTCTCAGCGAAAAATGTAATGTAATTGATATTTCAACCAAAATATATTTTATCTTTAAATAAAAAACAGTAAAATTCAACCATGAAATAACGAATTTTCAATGAAGTAGTTGAATCCTCAACAAAAGAGATGAATTTCTAAGTAAAATGATGAATCTTCAACCAAATGATCAAATTAAAAAAAAAAAGATTGAACTTCAACCAAAAACAAATCTTCACCAAATAGTTTAATTATAAAGTAAAGATGATGAATATTTTAAATGACAGTTAAATTTTAACCTGAAAAGTAGAATTTTTAACACCAAAATTTATTTTCAACCCAGAAAGATGAGTTAACTACCAAAAAAGATTAATTTTCTATCCAAAAAGACGAATCATCAAAGAAAAAATTGTTTAACTATTAAACCAATAGATGAATTTTCAATAAAATTATTAATTTTTAACCAAATAGGTCCATTTTCAATCTGTAAAGATGAATTTCTCACCAAGAAGATAATTCTACCAAACGACGAATTTTTAACAAAATACATGAACTTTCAACCAAATAGTTGAATTTTCAACCTACAAAAATGAATTCTTAAACAAAAAGATGAATTTTCTACCAAAAAAGACAAATTTTCCACAAAATACATGACTTCACACAAACAGTAGAATTCGCAGTAAAGCAAATTAATTTTCAACAAATTTTTTATTGAAAAAAAATCTGTTTTATTGATTGATATTGAACTATTTTGTTCAAAAATCGTCTTTTTTGGTTGAATTTAACTGTTTTTGGTTTGAAAATGATCTTTTTTACTGGAAAGTTTAACTATTTTTGTGAAAAATGTAATTATTTGATTGGAAATCAATATATTTAATGGAAATTTAAAAATTTGGTTGACATTTTTTTCTATTCTGAAACACTTCTCTTGGTTGATAATTTAACACTTTTGTTGAAGGTTCGTTTTTTTATTAGAAAATTTAATTTTTCTGGTAAAAATTGGAAATTTTTATGTCAAATTTTTTTTTCAACAAAACAGTTGAATTTTCAAGCAAAAAGAAGAAGAAAACGACGAATTTTGGACAGAACAGTTAAATTTTCAAACAAAAAGGATGACTTTTGAGAGAAAGTAGTTGAATTAAAAAAGATAAATATTAATTTTTCAACCAAATAATAACATTTTTAACCATAAAATATGAATTCTCAACGAAAAATGTAAAAGTTGATATTTCCACCAAAATAGTTTTTAATTTTAAATAAAAAAGAGTTGAATTCAACCAAAAAAAGGAAAAAAAATTGAACTAAAATGATGAATCAACAACCAAAAAATTGAAGTTTCAAGAAAGTTCTGAATTCCTAACAAAAAAAATGTAATAGTTGATGCTTCAACCAAAAAATTCTTTAAATTTAAAATAAAAACAGTTGAATTAATTCAACAAAAGAAAGAAAAAGAAAGAATTTTCTATACAAAACAGTTGAATTGTCAACTCACAATCCTCAACCAAAATAAATTAATTTCAAAACAAACAGGGGCATTCTAATCTAAAAAAATTTCTACCAAAATAGTTGAATTTTCAGGCCAAAAAGATGAACTTTCAACAGAAAAGAATGACTTTTTAACAAAATTTTAGAATTTTCAACAAAATAATGAAATTTTCAAACAAATAGTATAATTTTTAATTGGAAAGGATGGATTCCGAACCAGAAATATAATAGCAGACTTTCCAACAACAAAAAATTCAACCAAAAACAGTAGGATTTTCTTAAAGGTTTCTATTAATTCAGTTTACATTTAAGTAAAAAAAGCGAAAAAAACGGAAGTTTCTTTGAAACAGAGGAAAAACAGGAATTCCTTTTAAAAAAAGAAAAGAGGGGAATCAGTGCTGGGTAAGTTACTTTTTTTTAGTAGCTATAGTTACAGTTACGTTACTTAGTGAAAAAAGTAACAAACAAACAAAAATCAAAATAACTAGGATGATAATTCATAAAATTTAATTAAAAAAGAAATAGGCAATAGTTAAAGTAAATATAAAATACACAATATATTTCAGCACGTGAGCAATAATATATATTTAGAATAAAATTGTAATTGAGTAATAGAGATGTCACTCAGAATATCGCGCGGCATCAGATTCTGGACGGGTTTTGTTTTTCCGCAGTGTTCAGCAGGATCGCCGGAATTGCTTTTTTCGTTGACTTTATTTTCATGAGCCATTAAAAATTATTTTTCATATTGAATTTCAAGTTAAAATTACGACTCACGTATTTAATTCCAGCAATTCTATTCCCTCGTTTCGCGGTACTATGCAAATCATAACTATCGACTGATAAAATAGTTGAAAATACAATTTGCATGTCTAGAAATGAATGCTTATATTTGTTATACCTCAAAATTGGTTCGAAGAAATTCAGTAAAATTTGCCTAGATTTAAGACTCCATTCTGAAATTCATATGACAATTTTAAATTTTAAGTATTCCTAATATTTCAAGTAAAAATATTTCATTCCCAACAAAATAGATAACTTTTTAACAGAATAATTGAATTTTCAACTGAAGAGTCGAAATCCAACACTTTTGAACAAGAAAGTTGAAAGTTCAAGCCAAAAAGATGAATATTCAACAAAAAAGTTAATTTTCAACCGAACAGTTGATTTTTCTACCATTTTCAAACGAAAACGACGAATTTTCAACAAAAGAGTTAAATTCAACAAACTAATTAAATTTTCAACTAGAAAATACGAATTTTCAACAAAATAGCTGAATCCTCTACAGAATTTTTCTTACCAAAAGAGATGATTTTTAATTAAAAACCAACACTTTTCAACCAATAAGTTCAATTTTCAAACCGTAAATATGAATTTTCAACAAAAATGTTTTTTATTTTTTAACCAACTAGTTGAGCTTTCTATCAAAATAGTTGAATGTTCAACAAAATGCACGAATTTTCAACCAAAATAGATGAATTCTTAACGAAAAATATAATAGTTGATATTACTTCAACCAAGAAGGATTTTAATTTGAAATCACACATAGTTAAATTTAACAAGAAAAAACCAACGAATTTTCAACAAAATAGCTGAATCCTGAATCAAACCAGATTAATTTTGTACCGAAATAGTTGAATTTTCATCCAAAAAAGAGATTTTTTTACCAAAAGAGATCAATATTGCAACAAAAAAGCAAAATTTTCACCCACGAAAGAAAAACGATTTCACCTAAATTGTTGAATTTTGAAGCCGAAAATAGCCGAAAATATGAATTTTCAACAAAAAAGTTACTTTTCAACCAAACAGTTGAAATTTCTATCAAAATAGTTGAAGTTTTTAAAAAATACATGAATTTTAAAGCAAGTACATTGAAGTCTCGCCTATTTCAAGGACCGCAAAACGTAAACATTACAGAAATTCAAGGCTCGAGGGGCCCCACCTCTACCGCGAGTCGTCAGGTTATTTTGGTCAAGCAACGTTCATTGGCTGCTCCGGCCTTGTATCGAGCGTGCGCTGTAGGCAACTTTTTCAACTGATCATTAAACGAAAAGCGCGGGTTTATTTGAAATCAATAAATAATATCAATAATAATACAGATAAATATTTTAAACAAATTTTCACTTTTAAAAAATTAATTAAGTTGAATCTAAGAAATAGCTTACTTCTTTAAATAATTTATTATTAATGTAATGTTACAAGTTCATACTTTGTAGTTTTAAGCTACTATAGACTAAAATGTTTCGCGGAATAGTGAGTTTTGTGGCATGACGTCACGGTAATGCTAAGATAGGTAGAAATATCAGGAAGGTTACCATAATTCTTGACATGGGACTGCAGTGCATACGCCTTTTTGGATAAAATATTAGACACGGAAAAGTAAGTTATAAAGGTCGCAATAGTAATATTTTTCAAGTTCAAGACCTTCCAGTTTCACGAAATACAATCAACTATCCGAAATTTGAGGTCAGAGTATCCGATCTGATACACTAACCTGAAAAGGATATTTTATTTTATTTCCAGACACTGAAAGGTCGTCAATCGACCTTTCAGCCGCCCGTACAGGGAAAGTGGTGGAAGGTGACGAAACTGTGCAATTTGAAATAGCCGAGTATGGGGGACTTGAAACAGATACGACTTGAAATAGGCGAGACTTCCCTGTACTTAAAATTTTAACTAAAATAGATGAACTCGCAACGAAAAATACAATAGTGGATATTATTTCAACCAAAAAAGACAAATATTCGACAAAATATCTGAATCATCAACCAAAGAGATTAATTTTCTACCCATGACTGACCCATAAACCTCTCTTAATAGGATATAGAAAAAAAACAATGTAACTTTAAAATAACTAAAATTAAAGTTCGAAGTTAATTTACAAATCATAGCTAAGTGAAAAGTTACTTTTCAAAATAGTAACGAAGTTATCGTAAGTTACAAATAGCGTAACTTTTCAGTAACTTAGTTACTTGTAATAAGTTACTACCCAACTCTGCGGGGAATAGGAGAAAGAGTATAAAGTCTGAAATAATTGCAGTTTTATTTGATCTTCTATACTTCCCTCTCCCTAACATTACACCATTACGTATATAATGAAATATTTCTTCTCTCTTGTGTATGCATTCATTTAGAATTAGATTATATTGCGCAAATGAACTCGCAAGGATCCACTTACAATTGTATTGCGACAAGAATGTCTCCTGCTTGTTGTGTTCGTGCCAACATCAATTGGCATCAATCAGACCGTTTACAAGCCTAATTTCTTTATGGGATTTAAATATGACAACATCTCTGGAAAGCTGTAGAGCGAGTCGCTGCTCTCATTTTTTGCGAGTTTCTATCTATAAAATGCTTCGCTAACAGAGTCGTAGTAATTTTATGACTTTAGCAGATACATCAAGAGTATTCCGCAATTGTAAAACTTCAGTTTTACAATTCCCTGGGGCATTACAGACTTCACAGCACTAAATTTTCTTTGAATAGGGAAAAAGGAGGAAGAAACAATAATTTTTGAGTGCTTTAAGTGTTTTTAACTGCATTGTTTCACATTTTACAACAAATATTTATAGGTTCATAATGTTATCTTATGACCGATATGCAACTTTATGAGTTAATCTTTTTTATTTTTAAAGTTTTAATTTTTTTTAATTTTTCATTAAAATGTGAAATTTCATCTAAAATTTTGGTGTGAAACATAAAATTTAGAATGGGTTTTTAATATCAATAAGGCATTAATGTCATGATAAATTTCAGTGATAATAATTTTCAATTGTAAGAAAAAATTATTAACACATAAAAGTCCCATATTGGGCATAAAAGCAACTTTAGCGACCTCTAAATATCTGTTTAAAAATCCGAAAAAATACCAAATAACTTTCTCATCACAAGAAAGAATTTTACGCTTTAAGGTTTTAAAAAATCCAAATAACGTTATTCGGCTGGTCATCCTAGAGTACATACATTTTTCCAAGACGTAATTTTTGCAGTAAAGTTAAGAAAGTATGCAAATATGAAAAATAGACGATACATCCTAAAAAAAGGGGAAATTTCTTATAAAAAGGTGAACATTTTGAAAAAGAGGAAAAAAGGGAAATATGAGAATGACTGCGAAGCCTGGCATTATAAAAAAATGTCTAGCACATACAAAATTTTACTGTGGATTTAAATCCTGCACTTACAGTTAAATGATCTTCTTTCAACCACGAATATTTTACACATATTTTATCGCTATATCTCTGAGGAAGGAGAACTGTCTACTTTTTAAAAAATCCAGTCAACTTTATTCAATTTCAACAGATTCTACGAGTCACCGACTTATCTTCATATTATTTTCATTGGTGTAAAAAAACAATTCGTATCAATCAAGGAATTAATCACTCGATTTTTAAGTATACAACAGGTTTCAAAGATTTCAAAGATTCCAAAAGGTATGAAAGATTTCACAATATTTCAGAAGATTTCAAATATTTTAAGGAATTCAATTTTTTTAAGATTTCAAAGAAAATTACCAAAAATTCAAAAGATTCCAAAAGATTTCATAGAGATTTCAGAACATTTCACATAGACTTCAAAGAAATTCACAAAGATTTCAAAGGTGTTCACAAATAAATATTTCAAAAGGTTTCAGAATATTTAAAACATTTCACAAATATTTCAAAACATTTCAAAGGTTTGAAGAGATTTTAAAAGATTGCAAAGAAATTCACAAATGTATCACAAGATTTCAAGGAAATTCAAAAATAATTAAAAACATTTAAAATATTCCAAAAGGTTTCAAAGACTTCAACGAAATTCACGGAGAATTCACAAAATTTCAGAAATATTTCAAGGATTTAAAAGACATTCAAACAAATTTTAGAAAGATATTAAAGAAATTCACAAAGATTAAAAAAACTGCAATGATTTCATAGAAATTCACAAAGAATAAAAAAAATTAAAGAATTCCAAATGATTTCAAAATATTTAACAAAGATTCAAAAGATTTCAGAGATTTCAAAGAAACCCTCAAAGATTTCAAAAGACTTCATAAATATTTTGTAAGATTTCAGAAGATTTTACAAATAATTCACAAAGATTTGAAAATACTTCACAAAAATTTCAAAAGAATTCAAAATATTTTATAAGATTTCAAAAAATTAAAAATATTTAAGAAAGATTCCAAACTATTTCAATAGATTCCCAAAATATTTTGAACATTTAAAAGAATTTCAAACAGATTTTTAAAGATTTCAGGAAATATCGAAGATTTCAAACAAATTCACAAAGATTTCAAAAAATTACATAGACTTCATAGAAATTCACGAAGAATTAAAAAAATTGCAAGAATTCCAAAAGGTTTCAGAAGATTTCACAAAGATTCAAAAGATTTCAGACGACTTCAAAGAAATCCACGAAGATTTCGCAAAAATTCTAGAAATTTCAAATATTTTATAGAAATTCATAAAGGATTCAAAAGATTTTACAAGAATTCAAAAAATTTCAAAGATTTGAAAGAAATTTACAATGATTTCAAAAGACTTCAGAAAGATTTTAGAAGATTGCAAAGCTTCCAAAAGATTTCAAAGATTCAACAAACATTTCACAAATATTTAAAAGAAAATCACTAAGAATTGAAAATATTCCAAAACATTTCACAAAAACTTCAAAGAAATTCACAATGACTTTAAAAGACTTCAGAAAGATTTTAGAAGATTGAAAAGATTCCAAAAGATTCCACAAAGATTTCAAAAGCTTTCAAAGATTCAACAAGCACTTCACAAATATTCAAGAGAAAATCACTAAGAATTGAGAATATTCCAAAATATTTCACAAATATTTCAAAGGTATTCACCAGGATTTCGAAGATTTCAAAAACATTTCAAAAGATTTTAAAGATTTCGCAAATATATCAGAAAGGGTTTAAAGAATTTTACAAAGATTTTAATGAGTTCACAAATATTTCACAAAGATTTTAAAGATTCAAAGATAAAATAATTATTGGGACTCTTAAATAGATGCGACTAAAAAAATTCCATTAATTTGGTTTAAATTCCATGACTTTTCCAGGTCTCCGAGGTCGTTTAGCAACCCTGGTAAAGCTGGTACCTTTTAAACACTACTCATTAAAACCGCATTAAAGAGAAACTTACCTTCTTATCTGTGTGCTTTGATTTGTCCCGATTGTCTTGCACTACTTGAACAATAAAAAAATCCTTAGCAACGTCGTCGTGTTTTCCAAAAGCCTTAATACTGAGTCTATGTTGTCCTATATCTTTCTTTGAGGGTACACCCAATAAGGTGTTTGCTGGCTCGTCCCAATGTAGCCAATGCGGAAGCCCTTTATTATTAGTGCCGTGCACCTTCGTATAAACAAAATTTAAATGTTTATAATAATTTAAATATATATATGTGTGTGTGTGTGTGTGTGTTGGTGTGTTTGCGCGTGTGTCATAAGAGTGACTACCAGACATGTGATTTCGAATTATAATTCTTTTTTCGAAAATTTTCTGCTCTAATTCGAAATTTCAAAATGTTTGAGATTCCTAAATGTTTGAGATTCCTAAATATTTCAAAAAAATGCAAAGATTTCATAGAAATTCCCAATGAAATAAAAAGATTTCATGAATTCCAAAAGATTTCACAGAGATTAAAGAGATTTAAATAATTTCAGAAGACTAAAAAAATCCACAAAGATTTAAAAATATTTCAGAAAATATCAGAGATTTCGCAAAGATTTCACAGAAATTCACAAAAATTTCGAAATATTTCACAAAGAATTCAAAATATTCCAAAGATTCCAAAAGATTACAGAAAGATATCAGAAAGTTTCAAAGAAATTCACAAAGATTTCCAAATATTCAAGACGGTTCAAATTTGTTCAAAGATTTTAAAGCAATTCAACAAGAATTAAAAAGATTTGAAAGATTCCAAAAGATTTCAAAGAAATTCCCAAAGATTTCAATGAGTATACAAATATGTAAACAAAATCAAAGATTTCATAGAAATACACAAAGTATTCAAATATTTCAACGATTCCAAAATATTTCAAACGATTTCACAAAGATTCAGAACATTTCAAAGATTTCAGGAGATTTTAAAGAAATCCACAAAGATTTCAAAAGATTTTACAAAGATTTCAAAAGATTTTACAAAGATTTCAAAAGATACAAAAATATTTCGAAAGATTTCAGAAAATAACAAAGATTTTGCAAAGATTTCAAAGAAATTCACAAAAACTTCAAAAATATTTCACAAAGAATTCAAAAGATTCCAAAAGATTGCAGAAATATTTCAGAAAATTTCAAAAAAATTAACAAATATTTCAAAATATTTCACAAGATTTCAAAAAAATTCGAAAAGAACTTAAAAGATTTACAAAATTTCAATGATTACAAAAGCAGTTCAAAAGATTTAAAAATAAGCATTTTAAAGATTTCAGAAAATTTCAAAGATTTCATAGAAATACACAAAAAATTCAAAGGATTCCAAGTGATTTCAAATAAATCCACAAAGATTTCAAAAGACTTCACAAGGATTTTAGAAGATTTCAGAATAATGTAAAGGTTCGAAAGATTTCACAAAGAGTTCAACATATTTCGAAAGAGTTGAGAAGATATGAAAGGTTTCGAAAAGATGTCAAAGAAATTCAGAAAGAGTTCAAAATATTACACAAAGAATTCAAAAGCTTCCAAAAGATTTTAGAAAGATTTTAGCAAAATTTCAAAGCAATTCACAAAGATTGTAAAATATTTCATAAAATTGCAATTTTTTTTATAGATTTCAAAAAACTTCACAAAGAATTTAACAGATTCGAAGAGATTTCAAAAGATTTAACGATTACACAAATATTTTAAAAGATTTCAAAATTTTTTAAAGATATCATAAAAATTCACAAGGAATTCAAAAGATTTCAAATATTTCAAAGAAATCCACAAAGACTTCAGAATATTTCAAAATTTTCAAAAGATTTCAAAAAGATTTCTAACGATTTCAGAAGATGTTAAAGATTACGTGAAGTTTTTAAAGAAATTCAGAAAGATTTCCAAATATTTAACAAAGAATTCAAAAATTTTGAAAGATTCCAAAGGACACGAATCTTAAGAACATTCTATTTTTAATCTTGTCAGACCATCTAAACTTTCTAATCTTTAAAAATTATTCTCATTTGTCCTGAATTTTCTTTTAAATTCTGCAAAATAAAAAAATTACCTTAAAATCTTTCAGATTCTTCCTTGAAATCTTTTCAAATCGTTTTAAGTAATCTCTTAAAATTAATTTTTCAAAATAAAAAATTATTTTAATTTTTTTTAGAAACCTAAAATTGTTTTTCATTTTCGTGAAACCTTACAAAAATTCTTAAAAACTATTTACAACTTTTAATTATTTTTGAATAGTTTTAAAACTTCTGAATATCTCTTAGATTTACTCAATTTTTTTCTAAAATTATGTAATATGGCAAAATTGGGGAATTTTGCTTCAAAATCTTTGAAATTCTTTTTAAAAATTTTAAGATAATTGAAAATGTTTTTTTAACTTTTTTCAGTGTTCTCTTCAGAATTCATTAAAAAAAAATCATTAAACATTTTCCCACGAATCTTAAGAACTTTTTGTCATTCACTTGACACATTGCAAAATTCAGTTTACCTAAACAATTTTTAAATCCTGAAAAATTGAAAAAAAATTCTGAGTCTTGCATATTCTTTTTTCACACATTTTAAGCTTAAACTTAAAATTATTCTTTTAAAATAAAACTGAAACAATTGAAAATTTTTGCAGAAATCTTTAAAAAAATGTAATCTCAAAATTTTCATGATTATTAAAAAGCTTCTAATGTTTTTCGAATTCTTCAAAGTAAGTTTTTGCCCATAATTTACTTTTTCTTGCCTCTTTGAAAATGTAAGAAAGTTTACAAATTATAGTGTGGTAGCGAAATGTTAATAACAGAATTATTTCCCCTTATTAAACAATCATTTACAATTCAAATTTTCTCTTCGATCAATGCGATCAATAATGTTTAGAAACATTTGCAAATAAATGTCATGATGAAGTAAAATTATTTATTTAGAAATTTTGATATACAAAGTTGATGTTGCAGAAAATTCATAAATTAAAAATGTTACGTAATCGAGTAAATATATCCCCCCCCCCCATACATAACAGACTGTAACGAAAGACGAACCCGCCTTGACTGATTTAAATTTAGAGTTTAGTACTGTAGTCTACACAAAAAATCAGAGTAATTAACCCCTCGATTTTAGTACAATCGAATGAAAAATCCTGGCCTGGTAGACACCCTGGTTATAAATTATAAATATAGTATAGGATATATAAACAGTATTAATAGAGAAAAGTAAAAGGTTAAAATTACCTCGTAACGCTGAACACTTCCTCCAAATGCTTGCTTTGGAATTTTCATTTTAAATACGTGTCCCTGGGTTGCCGTAACATCTGGCATACCCCAGAGTCTCTCGACCCTACTGTTCGTCGAGCTTGTGTTTTCTTTAGAAAGCTTGTGCTCCCGATCTCTGTGATCCTTGTGTCGTTGTTCCCGCTGATGGTCCTGATTCTGATGATAAATTATGCCAGGATCAACTTTGACTGCAGATGCCGCTTCCTCGCCAACGTCATCGAACACCAGGTCATCTTCTGCTTGTATAGCGAGGGCATAACAGTGAGGCAGCAATAGGAGGAATGTTACAAAAAGTCGGGGAAAGAGTGACTTCATCTTGGAGATTTCTGCCTTTGCTCTTTATCATATCATGCTGTGCCGCTTCTATATAATCAAAATGAGAAATAAACAATTAACAAAGTCAATTGTATAAAGCAGGGTTGCTACTGGTCAGCGAGAAATTGAAAGAATCAAGGAATTTTGGACAATTTTTCGGAAACTTTCGAAGATTTTATAAACTTATTGAACAAACATACAAATTAGGGTTGGTCGAAACAACTCAAAATGATTAGATTCATTGCAATAGCACTGAAAAGTTTCTTTCTGCCATTGCAAACAAATTTAAAAAATAAAATAAAAATTTGGCAAAATTTCTCATTATTGGGCAAGTCAATTGAGAATTTTGAATTTTTTATGTATGGAGAAAATTTTTTTGGGTAAAGTTTATAGGAGTGAATAATCTCAAACGAAAAAAATTAAGAAAAAAGATTTTTCGTCAAAATATAATATTAAAAAAAAATGAAGAGAACATGTAATTTTGTTAATTTTTACCTAAAGTTGCCAAAAAATGTTTTTCGTTGAACATGTGCCATTGTTATACAAAAAACAACCAAAATATTCGTTCCGTACATTACGTCATTAATCATCGGAATCTTCAAAAGAATGTTGATATGCAGTCAAGAAATATTTGGAATGGAAAAACGAAGACATTAAAGTGATAATTTATGATTAATTACATTAATTATCAAATAATGTAATTAACTAATTACATAAATTCATTTTAATTAATGTAATTAACCGTGAAAAAAATCCGTAAAAATGCAACAAAAATTTATTTGAAACTTAAACATATTTGCGTATTTCATTAGTTTATTAAAAAGAGCATAAAAAATAACAAAACGAAAAACATTTTTTGCAATTACAGGTGAAAATTAACAAAAGTGCACTCTTTGCCCTTTTTTGTAATATAATTTCTTTAAAAAATTTGTCTATACAAAAAAATTTAATTAAAAACTTTAAAATTTTCAATTTATGCGTAATGCCACAAAGAAATTTTGCAATGCAATGAATTTTGTAAACCAATTAATCTAATCATTTCGAGTTTTTTCTGCCACCTTAATACATGTAAATTATCTTAATTGAACAAACGTGAAACCTTAATGAAACTTCTAGTATTTTCTTGGAAATTCTACCATTTTTTAAATATTTATTTTTCACTAACAATTTAACTATTTTTTAGAAAATTTGTCTTTTTGGCATTCAAATTCAACATTTTGGATGAAATTCTTTTTTCTTTTTGACTGAAAAATCGTTCTTGGTTAGAAATTCAACTCTTGTTCCAAATCTGTTTTTTTTTTTTTCGTTTAAAAATTGATCTCTTATCGTAGAAATGTTATCCTCTTTCGTTAAAAATGCAACTGTTTGGTTTAAACTAATCTGCTTTGTTTGAGGATTCAACTATTTTGTTGAAAATTCGTTTATTTTTGGGTTAAAAATTGAACTTTTCAACTGAAAATTCAACTATTCCATTTTTTGTTGAAAATTCATATTTTTTATTGAAAATTTCACTATTTGGTTGAAAATTCGTGGTTTAAATCTCTTTTTTAGTTAAAACATCCACTATTTGTTGAAGATTCGTCCTTTTTGGTAGAAATTTAATCTTCTTGGTTAAAAATTGATCTTTTTAGTTGAAAATTTAGCTTTCTAAGATAAAAATTCATTTCTTCAGTTGAGAATTTAACTAATTTGTTGAAAATACGTCTTTTTGTTAGGAAAGCAATCTCATTGAATGAAATTGCATCCTTTTGGTTGAAAATGAATTTTTTCATTTGAAAATTGATCTATTTTGTTGAAAATTCGTTTTCATTTAAAATACATTTTTTAAACTTAAAATTCAACTGTTCTATTTTTTGTTAAAAATTTATCTCTTTTAGTTGAAAATTCATATATTTTCTCGAAAATTTGGTTATTTAGTATAAAATTCAACTATCTTAATTTTTTGCACTGAAAATTTGAATATTCTATTTTAGGTGGAAAATTTGTCTTCATAAGTTGAAAATTCATATATTTTTAATGAATAAATTGATAAAAAATTACTCTTCTTGGTTGAAAATACATCTTTTTGGTCGAAAATTCAACTATATGGTTTAAAATTCACTTTTATTGTTGTTGAAGCTTCATCTTTCTTGGTAAAAAATTAATCTTCTTGGTTGAAAATTTATCTTCTTTGTTGAAAATTAATTTTATCTGGTTGGAAATTTATTGTCTCAACTAAAAATTCAAATTCTATTTTCAGTTAAGAACTTATCTTTTTTAGTTAAAAAAGTCATTTCTCTAGTTGTAAATTTAACTATTTGTTTGAAAATCGTATTTTTTGGCAGAAAATTGATTTTTTTTGTTGTTGAAAACTGAACTATTTGGTTCTAAATTAATTTTTGTCATTGAAGATTCATCTTTTTTAGTAGAAAACGAATTCAATTTTTTGTTAAAAATCCATAGTTTTTTGTTAATAATTCAACTATTTGGTTGAAAATGCACGTGCTTTGGTCAAAATTCATCTTGTTCGGTAAAAAATTATTCTCACTAGTTGAAAATTTATCTTTTTTGTTAAAAATTATTTTTTTTTAATTGAAAATTAATTATTTCAAATGAAAATTCATCTTTTTCGGTGGAAATTTAAATTTCCTTGTTGAAAAATCATCTGTATAGTTGAAAATATAACTACTTTGTTGAAAATTAATTTTATTTAATTGGACATTTTTTTTTGTTTGACTTAAAAATTCAACTATTCTATTATATGCTGAAAATTTGGCTTTTTAGTAGGAAAGTAATCTCATTAGTTGAAACCTAATTTTTTGGGTCGAAAATTATTTTTTTATTCTGTTGAAAATTGAACTATTTTGTTGGAAATTCGCTTTTTTGTTCGATGATTTATTAGTTTAAATATAAATTCAACTATTCTATTTTTTGTTGAAATTAATTTCTTTTAGTTGAAAATGCATGAAATTTGTTGAAAATTTGACCCTTTTTTTAATAGAAACTTCAACCATTTGGTTAAAAATTCATTTTTTTGTTCGTTAAAGATTCATCAATTTTTTCAAAAACTCATTTCTTTAGTTGAAAATTTAACTATTTCGTTGAAAATTCATTTTTTATCTTCGATATTCAACATTTTGTATCAAATTTTTCTTCTTTATTGATATCCTAGGTGTGAGGCTGTTTTTACACCTAACAGAAAAATTGAGAACGGTGAGAAAAAAAGAAAAATTTGTCAGGGAGAGGTCAGGGAATTTCGAAATTAGGATTTAGTAACAACCCTGAAAACATAGACATATAGCTACAATCGTAAACCTATTTAAAAAAAAAAAAAAATCTTATTGCATTTATTATTTTACACAAACAATGAAAAAAATATTTGCAAAGAAGAAACATAAATATGATAGTTGTGACTTTGACATCACTATGCGTACATCTCAGAAAATGCACAAGCGTGGGTCGACGTATATGACTTTCCCATAAAGTTCTATATTTAGATAGATAGTCGATGATTTATTCTTTCGACAGTTATTCATAATTATAAAGTTGCGTAATAGACAGAAAAAGAAATTGATAAAAAAATTTCCTTGAATTATTATTTCGCTCATCGTCTTCGTCATCATGTAGGTATGATGTCATTAAGATCACGTCGATGGATAGTTTTTAGAAGACCCAGCTCAACACGCCCCACTCTGCACTAATTAGTTTTAATTAGGGTCACGTTGCAATTACCTTATTAGGAGAGACTATATTTTGTGTCAACAAGTATAACATTGGGATGGGTATGTAGGTACTTGTGAACTTTAAGTGCAACTTGTATATATTCTCATGTATGAAAATCATAATATATTGAAGTACGAACCCTTTCAGATTTCACACGGAGAAAGCAAAGACTCAGAAAATTATTTCTGTTGAATTAAAGAAACCGTTTCTTTAATATATTTTTTCATTTAACCAAAAATAACATCCAAATGAAGAAAATTACTTTGAACTAAATGCAAATTTTTATTGGAACACAAAACCATATATCTTTGAACCAAAACAAAATTCTTTGAATCGAAAGAAATTTCACTACTATTGAAAATTAGTTGTAAAAAAAATCTTTTTCAGTTGAAACATCCAATATTTGGTTGAAAATTTAACTATTCTGTTTCAAGTTAATAATTTTACTTTTTTATATGAAAATTCAACTACTTGGTTGAAACTTCATATATATTGTTAAAAATTCATCTTCCTGATCGAAAATTCCACTATTCGGTTAGAAAATCTAAGTGTTTCGTCGTCCCGAATTTTTAGAACAACTAGTCCATTCCCTTTTCTAATTCCCTGAATTTTTCGGAACGACTAGACTCTATTCGGATTAAAATTAATTTTTTTGTTGAAGATTCATTTTTTTTTTTTGTAAAAAATTAATTTTCTTGGAAAATCATAATATACTGAAGTATAGAACCTTTCAAACTTTACACGCGGGGAAAAACAACCATCAGAAAATTATTTGTTTGTAATTAAAGAAACTGTTTCTTTAAGCTTGCGTCTAGTCATTCCGAAAAATTCGGGACGATGATATACTTCATTTTTTAACCAAGTAGTAGAATTTTTGACCAGGATAATGATTTTTTAACAAAATACATGAATTTTCAAACAAATCGTTGAATTTTCAACTATAAAAAAATATAACGTTTCAACTTAAAATAGAATAGTTAAATTTTCAGTGTAAAAAAAATATTTTTCAACCAAGTAAAATTAATTCTCAACAAAATTTTGTTCCAATGAAAATTTTTCTTTAATTCAAACTAATTTTCTTCATTTGCAAGTTATTTTTCGTAAATGAAAAATAAGTTGATATATTAAAGAAAAGAATTATCTCGTCGTCCCGAATTTTTGGAAACAACTAATTCATCCCCTTATTCAACTCCCCGAATTTTTCGGGACGACTACATTATTTGATTTAAAATTATTTTTTTTTGTAGAAACTTTTTTTTAATCATAATATATTGAAGAACGGCCATTTTAGATTTTACACGCAGAAAGCAAAAACTTAGAATATTATTTGTTTTGTATTGAAGACATACTTTTTCCGATTAACCAAAAATAATTTCCAAATAAAGAAAATTATTTTGAATTCAAGAAAAATTATCATTGGAACAAAAACCCATGCCTTTAAAACAAAAAAAAATCTTTGAATCAAAAGAAATTTCACTGGTGCTAAAAACTCGTTTTAAAAAAATCTTTTTTATTTGAAACGTCCACTATGTGGTTGAAAACTCTTTTTTGGTAGAATTTTAATCTTCTTGAGTGAAAATTAACCTGTTTGGTTAAAATGTAACTATTTTGTTGAAAAATTATTTTTGTCACTGAAAATTTAACTATTCTAAGTTGAAAATTCGTGTATTTTCTTTAAAAATTCATCTTCCTGGTCGAAAATTCCACTTTTCGGTTAAAAAATCCAAGGGTCTCGTCGTCCCGAATTTTTTTAACAACTAGTCAATCCCCATTCCCAACTCCTCGAATTTTTCGAGACGACTGGACGCAGCCTTGAAAAATTTAATTTTTTACTTGCAATTTTTTTTTAGTTGAAAATTAATTTCTTTGCTTGAAAATTTATTCATTCCTTTTTTGTTGATAATCCATATTTTGTATTAATAATTCAAAAATTTGGTTGAAAATTCATCTGTTTGCTTTGAAATATAACTATTTTGTTGAAAAGTCCTTTTCTTTGGTTGAAAATTGAACTATTTGGTTAAAAGTTGCACTACTTTAAAACTTCATTTTTTGGTGACGTAAATTAACTTTTTCGTTGAGAAGTCATCTTTTTTAATACATTGAACTGTTTTTGATTCAAAATGAAAATCTTTTCTGGTTTAAATATCAACTATTACACTTTTCTTTGGGAATTCATAATTTTAGTTAAAAATTCATGTTTTTGGTTGCAAAAAACTATTTTGTTGACAATTTTTTTTGTTTGAAAATGAAATATTTTTACTTGTGTTTTTAGGAATTCTAAGAATTTTAATTTGAATGAGGTATTACTTCCCGCATTGGTTTATTAAAAAGAATTTATTCTTATATCATGAAAACCCTCCTTTCAAAGCGTCTTGTTTTCTAGTGTCTTGGATTTGTGTTCATGTTTCTTAAAAAATGAATCAAACCCGTTTAAAAAGGGTGAAATTGGGTCAAAATTTTAGATAGATATTTTAGGGGATTTTTTAAATGTAAGGGAAAAAGGGGGAAAGGGATGAGAAGTGATCCCTGATTGTAATGTAAACATTGCGAAACTGGTATAACAACAAAATTTTGCGTTTCATATAACAGAAGTTTTATGTCGTTACACGTAACAGAAAACTACGTAACGTTTTTCGTAATTTTTGTAATTGCCTTCTTTTATTAATGTATAGAGAAAGCGGAATCTGCTTTTTATTTCTTATACATTTTTTACGATATCCATACGAACATATGGATGTCCATATGAAGCAGGCCTTTATAGTCGGTTTTTATTTTTTGCATTTTTTCCAGGAAAAGGCAAAAATGCGTTTTCTGAAAACTGACTATAAGGGCCCTTTTCATATCGAGGCTCACACATACAAGTTCATAATACCAACAGCACATCCCCTTTTCAGATTGACGTATAGCTGTATACCATACAGATTATTCTTATATGTATAGAGAATGAAAAATTTTGAAGGTTTCTCGGAACATGCATAAATTATTAACATGATGGTCAAGAAGGCATTCTGTACCTATTCTGTCTCATGATGTCACGTATTAAGGGGGTCACTTAAAACGAGATCTGAGAGAAATGCGCGCGCGCAATGTACAATATATAGATATGATGCAATGCATTTCCAGTATCGCAACAACGAATTACACAAGAGAAAAAAATTATACACATTCTATAATCCTCCACATACAGGACTCGGATCGAGTAGGAGGCTTTAAAAAATTTGCATTAGGCACACTAAATGACAAAGTAAGTCCAGGGTGTGTCTAACTCAAATCCTGGAAAAAAAATCCCTGACAATTCCAGGTTTTCAAATATTTCGCATTTTTTAACACGATCGGCTCGGAATATGTACGCAGTTTCGCGAGTTTATTATAAATATATATATATATATTTTTTTTTGTTTCTGGTGATTCAATTAATATGTTTCATTTAGAAAGCTTTGATAAATTGTATTACAAGATATTTTTGAATATATTAGCACTATCGATTAATTAAATAATTAAATGATTGTAAAAATATAATTAATCATTTCTTGAATTTGTCTCTAATGTGCACGAATTTCAATAATAATTTAAACAAATTTTTATTTTATCTTCTCATACTAAAATTCAGTACATTTTTAGGTAAAATTAATGTGAGTACTATATTTAATTCAATTTAAACCCCTTCAAATTTCTAACTTTTCAAGTCAATATATTGCATTTTCAACAAGAGACGACAACAAAATACATGAATTCTCATTAAATTGTTGAATTTTCTACTAAAAACATCAATTTTCAACCAAATAGTAGGACTTTCAAATAAAATGATGAATCTTCAACTGGAATAGATGAACTTCTAAACCAAAAAGATGAATTTGTAACAAAACAGTTTAAATTTCAACCAAAAAGATAAATTTTTAATGACAATGATGAATTTTCAACCAAAAAATTAATTTTTAATGAGAGAGATTGACTTTCAACCAAGTAATCAAATTTTCATTCTAAAAAGATGAATTCTGAACTAAAAATGTAGTAGTTGATATTTCAACCAAAAAAGACTGTAATTTTTAATCAAAAATAGTTGAATTCAACCAAAAAAGATTTCAATTTTTAATCAATCTCAACCAGATAGTTGAATATTCAACTAAAAAAATCAATTTTACAATTGGATAGTTCAATTTGAAATTAAAAAAGATGAGATTCCAACCCAAAATTTAATAGTTAAATTTTCAGCTAACAAAATTAATGTTCAAAAAAAGGGATGAATTTTTAACTAACATGATGAAATATTAAACTAAAATAGTTACAATTGAAATTTAAAAAAATTAATTTTCAACAGCAACAAAAAAACAATTTTCAACCAAATATTTCTAGTTTCAGCTAGAATAGTTAAATTTTCAGTATTGAAAATTAATTTTCAGTCAAAGAAACAAACGAATTATTGCTCAGTTTACAACCAAAGAGATGAATGCTCAATGAAAAGTGATGAATCCTCAACCAAAAGAATTATTTCTTAACAAAATAATTTAGTTTTCAAACAAGAAATTAAAATTTTATCTAAAAAAAGATAAATTCCGAACAAACAATGTAGCAGTAGATACTTTAACCAACAAATATTTTTAATTTTAATCAAGAATCGTTGAATTCAACAAAAAAAAACGACTTCTCAACATGAGGTGAATTTTCAACTAAGAAAGATTTTTCAGTCAAGAGGGATAAAAAATTGTAAACAAAATGTTTAATTTTCAAGCAAAAAGATAAAATTTCGACCAAGAATCATTTTTCTTACCGAAAACAGTTGAATTAAACAAAAACAATATTCAACCAATAGTGGAATTTTCAGCCTATAAAAATAAATTAACAACCAAATGGTCGAATTTTCAAACAAAAAAGATTAAACGTGAACCAAATAGTTAAATTTTCTAGCCAAAAAGACGAATTTTTCGAAAGATCGTTGAATTTTAAAAAAATAGATCATTTTCAACCAAGATGAATTTTCAACTAAAAATTTGCATTGCAATCAAATTTGTAATCAAAAGAGACGGAATTTTCATAGGACAGTTGAATTCTCAATAAAAAGTTCATTTTTAACCAATGAAGATTAATTTTTGAACCAAAAACGATAACTTTTCCGACCATAAAAGATGAAAGTTCTACCCGAAAAAAGATGAATTTTTAACAAAACATTTGAATTTTTGACCAAAAAGGAGCATTTTTAACAAAATAATTGGATTTCAAACCAAATGATCGAATTGACAAATAACAGGGGTCCAAAAACAGTTGCATTTTCAATAAAATAGTTGAATTTGCTGCAAAATAAATAAATTTTCTACCAAATAATCGAATTCGTTTAAAAAAGGGAAAAAGGGGAATAGGAGAAAGAATGTAAAGACTGTAATTGGATTTGAAATTAATCGATTTTAAAAGTTTTTCACTTAAAAATGTCCAACTGTTAAGACTTGCAATTTCAAAAAATTAAAACTTTGAACAAGGATTCACTAAATTAAAAATTATTTAATTTAAAACACTATTAGTTGGACATTTTTTAAGGGTAAAGCTTTAATGATCAATCAATTAAAGAAATGTCCTTGTGCTTACAATTGAAAGGAAAGATAGCGAACTTTAGAGAAAAACGGAAAGGAGTGTCGATTGCCGCATTTTTCTTCAAAAAGTCGCACGATCCGAGCCCCACTTATTCGAATCAGTGAAAATTCACTTAGAATCTGTGATTATTCACTGAAATTTCAGTCAGAGTTCAATTGTTTTCAGTAGAAAATGTTACTGAAATTTCAGTGCAGCTTACTAAATCGTCAGTAACTTTTTCTACTGATAAATCAGTGAAGAATACTAGAATATCAGTGAATAATAACTGTTTCACAGTGCATTTCTGCTAATTCAAATAAAGAGAGATGCCAACGAAGGGAGCAGATTTAACTGGAGGATTCAATCTTGAAACTTGTTGCAAAACAAATTAAAAACTACAAGGAAAAAATAAGTTGTCGAAACTTTACTTGACAGTCTAAGACTTTTGGATAGGCCAAATTTTGTTTATTTCGTATGACTCATTTTTTCCATGTAACTCTGAATTTGCAATAATATTTACATAAGCAAATTTAAAAAAATTACGCGTAATTGTAGCTTCGTGGAAAAAAATTTTAAGACGCTTTTAACTCCGGTGGTTATCGAGTTCCCTAGCATGATAAACCATTGGCAAATATGGGTCGCTAACTGATTTTTTTTTAGGCGTTAAACTGAATTACGAAGAGTCCAAATATGGTATAATTTAAGTTTCGTTTTAAAGGCCACTCGATGTTTTTCGCCGACTTTCGCCTGGTGTAGAATTATTCAGCATTGCTTTGAATTAAAAGGGATGAGTCGGGATTAAAATTTTCATAATTATAATCAAGTTGACTTGAATGTGTTAACTTTTTCGCTGAAATCATCGTGGGAATTTTTAAGTTTAAAAGAAGACGTTTATGTAGGCTTATACGATGTGACAGTCTGTCACGTGATCAATTACATGGTTTATAATCGGCGGCTTTATCATTTAAGAAATGTAAATATATTGCTGAAATTTTGGGAAATAGTTTAAAATATGTAAGGGCACGTCTCTCTGGCCCATTTGAATTTTGATTTTTTGTTAATAGTGCAAATTTATTAATTTTTATCTTTGAATGTAATTGAGAACAGGGCCTTAGTGCCCTAGCTAAACTCAAATTAATAAAATTGTATTATTTAAATAAAATAAAAATTCAAATAGGCCAGACAGAAGTGCACTTATTTTGAACCATTTCGCAAAATTTCAGCACAATATATTCATTTTCGTAATTATAAAGCCACCGAATGCTATAATATGTAATTGGTCACGTGACAAACTATCGCATACCCTTCATAGAACCCAATAAGAAAATCTAAATATTTTTGGTTGAATGTTAATTTTTTTTCTATGAAAAGTCTGCTACTACATTTATGATTGAGAATTCAACTTTTGTTGTTGTTGAACATTCATATTTTGGTTTAAAAATCAACTGTTTTGCGGAAAATACAAATTTTTGGCAACTATTTGGTAGAAAATTCCACTATTTGTTTGCAAATTAAATTTTTTATTGAGAATTCATATTTTTAGGTTGAAAATTTGACTGTTTTGTAGGAAATTCCACTTTATAACTTGAAATTACAACTATTCAGTTCAATTTTTTGTTCTTTCTTGATTGATAATTTTTTTTTGGTTGAAATACCAACTATGTATTACATTTTTCGTTGAGAATTGATCTTCTTTCATGGAAAATTTAACTACTTGGTTGAAAGTTGAACACCTTTATTTAAAATTTATGATTTTTGTTTGAAGATTCATCATTTTAATTGAAAAATTCATGTCTGGTTCAAATTGTTAAACATCATACTGAATTTATTTTTTATTTTTATTGAAAATTAAGTTTTTAACTGAATATTTAACTGTTTTACTGAAAATTCATCTCTGTGTCGCAAATTCAACTATTTTGATAGAAACGTCAACTACTTGGTTGAAAATGAGCTTCTTCGATGAAAATGCCACTGTTGCTTCGATAATTAATCTTTTTGGCTTGAAAATGTAACAATTTGGTAGAAAATTACACTGCTTGCTTGTAAATTTACTGTTTTGTTGAAAATTTGTTTCATTGGGTAGAAAATTGAACTAATTTTTGTTTGAAATTAAAATCTTTTTTGGTTGAAATGATAAGTATTACATTTTTGGTTGAAAACTCTTTTTTTTTTTTAATTTAGAAATTTAAATATTTGGTTGAAAGTGAAACTACATTATTTGAAATTATTGTCTTAGTTTGAAGGTCCATAATTTGAGTTAAAAATTAAACAATTTGGTATTAACTTCCTTTTTTTTTGAAGTTCGTCTTTTTTGTTTGATTTCAACAATTTCTTGGTTAAAATAAAAATCCTTTTTGTTTGAACTACCACCTATTACATTGGAAATTCATTTTTCTTGTTGTTGTTGAAAAATATACATCGTAACTGAAAATTTAACTATTCAATGTTGGATTAAAATTTATGTGTTCTACAATTAGTTTAAAATTCCTGTATTTTATTGAAAATATATATTTCTGGTTTAAAAATTCAACTACTGTGTATAAAATTTGTATTTTTAGCTTGCAAATTCAACAATTTGGTCGACATTTTTTTTCTGGACTTAAAAATCTTTCTTGGTTGAGGATTCAACTATTTTGTTAAAAAGTCATGTTTTTTTTTATTGAATACAACTTTTTTTTGGTTTCAAATAAATAGCTGTTTAAGTTGAAATATCAAATATTACATTTTTCATTGAGAATTTATCTTTTTTTTGGAATATAAATCTCTTTGGTTGCAAATTTTTATTATTTTGTGGAAACTTCTTTTGTTTTTGGTTGAAGTTTAATTTCCAACTGAAAATTCAACTATGCTATTTTTGGTTGCAGATTTATCTTTACTAGTTGAAGATTTATATATGATTTTTTTTAATTCGTCTTTCTTAGTATTGAAAATTAATTTTCTTGGTTGAAAATTCATCTTTTTGATGAAGAAAACGATAAAAAGTATTGTTTTATAATATGATGTTAACACTTTTTCCCCTACTGATCTTATATCAATATATTTGTTTAAATCACGATTTTATTTTTAATTTATGAAACCCAGTGAAGCTAGAGTCATTTTTCGCAACTTAAGAATAAAATCAATATTTGAAAAAAAATATTGTGTTATGTTCAAGGTCTAAACTCCCTATTTGAACAATTTTTGATACAGCTTGATATATACTTATGTATACACACTAACTTTATATCAAGCCAGCAAACAAAAAAGTTAAAAAGAGATCCGGAGACGATTTCGCGTTAATACGTTCATACTGATAAGGCGCAACATATGATCTCAGTTACGACATTGCTAAGAATGGTGTCACGTAAATGCTAAATCTGCAAAAAGTTTTTTTATTAATCGAGCTCAACTGATCATATTTACTCTATAATAGCTCAATAATAGAGAACAAAAAAATGTCTACTAAAAATATTGATATAAAAAAAATATGAATTACAAAAATCTTTGGCGTTTATACAGTTTGTATTAAAACAAGATTATAAAAATAAGCATTCATGGGCTACCGAAGGGGCTTTCTATCTTTATTTTTTTTTTTACTTTTTTATACACACAGGAAAAAGAACCGGCCTGCTAATCTCAGAGAATGTACAGCCCATGTCACTATATTTTAACACAGGACCCCTGCAACATTTTATATAATTTTAAAACTGCGAATATCGACCGGAGAATAACACTTTCAATTGTAAATTGCGCCCCTACAAGAAATTATGTAATTTTTACAGTTTTAATCAAATCAATCAAAACTAATTTTTTTTTAATTTACCGGACGCTAAAGGCAAAAAGAACATCAACATTCTCAAAGAAAAAAAATAACATGAAATTTTACAAAATTCTGAAATTTTATAAGAAATTTTTTTTTCATTCCACTCTAAATGGCTGGACATAAAATACCAGTAAGTCTTATAGTGTAAAATTACACCGTCTGCTCCGTGTATCTTTTTCGATAGATTGAGCAACGGTGTGAAATTCCACTGGTGAAAATGTTTGTAAAATTAATATACTCATATATATTAATATTAACAAATTTATATTAGATTTAATATACATTTTGTCAATTTTGTCAATGTTAATATAAAATCTCAATTTCAAATTTCCCTAACTTTATCTTATCAATTTTTCAATTTCCCTGACAATAGGGCAATAAATTTTATAAGCAAAATTAATAAATATAATATATATGTAATAGTTTAATTTTCAAACAAAAAAAGATTACTTTTCTATCAGAAGATGAATTTTCCGCGAAAAAGCTGAGTTTCCAAGCTAAGAAGAAGAATATTTAGAAAACAGTTGACTCTTAAACCTGAAAAAATGCATTTTTTCAACGAAAAAATATGATTTTTTAACCAAATATTTGACATTTCGACAAAAAAATATATTAATTGTAGACCCTATAGTTGCATTTTAATCAAATTATTCAACTTTCGCGGAGAAGAGACGATTTTTTTAGAAGAGAGTTAAATTTTAAACCAAGAACTTTTCTATAAAAATAGATGAATGCTGAAAAAACAACTTTTCTACCAAAGGATGAATTTTCAATCCGAATTGACGAATTTTTTATTCAAACAGACGAATTTTCCAACGAAAAATATAACTAACAAGAAGTTAATTTCAACAAAAAAATTAATTTGTTTACAAAATAGTTGAATTTTCAACCTGCAAAGTTGTATTTTCAAAGAAAAAGACGAATGTTCGACACAAAAAAAGTTGAATTTTCCACAAAGAAAGGCTTTTCAATCAAAAAAGAAAAAATCATCCAAACTGTTTAATTTTTAAGTCAAAATGGCGAATTTTCTAAAAAAAAAAATTTTATTTTCGTCACGAAAATGTAAATTTTCAAACAAAAAAGAGGAATTTTCAACAAAAGAGTAACATTTTTTACCAAGAAATTTTTTCGTTCAAGAAAGAAAAAAAAATCTCCAAAAGGTTGAATCTTCAAGCCTAAACGGGCGAATTCTGTACAAAAACATAGAATTTTAAAACCAAAAAGAGAAATTTTCAACAAAAGAATTAAATCTTAAACCAAGAAAGATTTTCAGTCAATAAAGATCGAAACCCTCATCCAAAATACTGAATTTTTAAGCCAAAAAGGACGAATTTTCTAAGAAACATGAAATTTTCAAACAAAAATGAGAAATTTTCAACAGAAGAGTTAAATTGTTCACCAAGAAAGATCTTTCAGTCAATAAAGAAAACAAATCTCATCTAAAATATTGAATTTTTAAGCAAAAAAAAAACAAACAATTTTTTCAGAAAAATTAAGATTTCAACCCGAAAATATGAATTTTCTAACAAAAGATCATCAATTTTTAAGTAAACAATTAAATTTTTAGCTGAACAGGTGAATTATCGACCAAGAAGATTGAATTTGTATAAAAAAAAGGAATTTTTCACAAAAAATGGAATAGTTACATTTTCAGTTAAAAAAATTAATTGCTAACTAAAATTATAAGCTTTCAATAAAATAAAAAGAACTTTTAACAAAATAATTGAATTTTCAGTAAAAAAAATTAATTTGCAGTAAAAGAATTTAAAAAAAAATCATTTTGAACAAAGTAGTTGAATTTCGAAAAAAAAAATTTCAAAATAAAATGGTGAGACACCAATAAAAGAGATTCATTTTTAACGAAGTAGTTCCACCTTTAACGTTAAAACTACTTAAGTAGTTGAATTTTCAAACAAAAAATATGAATTCTTAACGAAAAATGTAAGAGTTGATATTTCAACAGGAAAAACTAAAAACTGTTGAATTCAACAAAAGACAAACTTTCAACAAGATAGGTGAATTTTGAACAAAACAGTTGAATTTTCAACCAAAAAGAATAACTTTGGAACGATATTGTTAAATTTTCAACAAAATATAAAATAAACTTTCAGAAAAGTTCGGCAAAATTAACTTCAACCCTGACTTTCCCTGGCTAGTTTTATGTTAATTTCTTAACTTTTTAGAATTCCCTGACTTGTAGCAATCCTCTCAAATTTTTTATACTGTATCTTTTTTCAATGGATTGAGAAACGATATAAAATCCCTTAATGTTTATTTGTAAAATTAATTTTAAAATAAGAAAATATTTGAAGGTGGCAGATGCACTTAATTAAGAAAAAGTTTAACAAATATTCGATCAAACCGGTTTGTATATAAAAATAATATAATGAGAATGTAAACAGACGAGAATAAACAATCAAACTATATACTTTAGTATATTTGCTGCATCAGCTATACAATTTAAGTCTATTTATTTTTAGCCTGCATTATATATAAGCAACGTTTTATAAATATACACATTTCACTTTGCGTAATATATAAATTTAGGATCTTCATGGTCATTTTTTATTTTCTGAACGTTATTATCAAAATTATATTTCTTCTTTCCAATACATTTATAATTTTATAAAATCAATACTAACAAAATCAATAATTAGCCAATTTTCCAAACAAAAAGACGAGCTTATCACATTTTCAACCAAACAGATTAATTTTCAATCAAGATGATTATTTTTCTATTAAAAAAGACGAATTGTTAACAAAATACATCAATTAAAACCAAATAGTTGAATTTTCAATAAAAAAGTTAATTCTGAACAAAAAATATATGAATTTTCAATTATAATTATGAATCATCAACAACAAAATGAATTTTTTAAAAAGTAGTTCAACCAATTTATCCGAATAGTTAAACTTTAAGCCAAGAGTAATTTTTTTATACAAAGAAAGACAAATTTCTAACAAAATACATGAATTTTCTATCAAAAAGTTGAATTTTTAACTAAGAAAAATACATTTTCAACAAAAAATGGAATACTTACATTTTCAGTAAAAATACCTTATATTAAAAAAAATCGACAAAATACTTCGATTTTCAACCAATAAAATGAATTTCTAAGAAAATAGTTCAACTTTCGACCAATTAGTCGAATTTTAAACTAAAAACGATAAATTTTCAACCAAAAAATTTAGTAGCTGATATTTCAACAGAAAAAAAAGGTAAATTTAACAACAAAGAATTTTTCAGCATCAATCATTTTTCATCCGAAAACGTAAATGTAAAAAAAAAGGTAATTATATTTAACTAAAAAAAAATGAATTTTTAACAAAGTAGTGCAACTTTTGATCAAATAGTTGAATTCTCTGACAAAGAACGAAATTTTAACAAAATAAATACATTTTCAACAAAAAAGACGATTTTTCTACAAAATAATACAATTTTTAATCCGAAAATATAAACTTTCAAATAAAATTATGAATTTCAACCTAAAAAATAAATTTTTACGGAAGTAGTTCAACCTTAAACTAAGGAGTTGCATTTCCTACCTAAAAAGTTGAGTTTTCCACAAAAATTGTAATAGTTGATATTTCAAACAAAAAATATTCCAATTTTTAATCAAAAACAACCACATTTTACCAATAAAGAAGAATTTTCGTAAAAATACTTGAACCTTCAACTAAAACAGATTAATTTTCAATCAAACAAGAAAAAAATAATTTTTCTACCAAAAAAGACAAATTTTTAAATTAAATTTATCATTTTCAGTTGAAAATTCAACTATTATTTTCAACTGAAAATGATAAATTTTCAACAAACAATTATGCTTTTTGTTTTAAAACAAAAAAAGTTGAATTCAACAAAATACTTCAATTTTCAACCAATGAAATTATTGTTTAGCTAAAATGACGAACCTTCAACTAAAAAATGCATTTTAATCAAAATAGTTCAATTTTCGATCAAATGGTTGAATTTTCTACCAAAGAATGAATTTTCAAAAAAAATATATCCATTTTCAACTAAATAGTTGAATTTTTAACCCGAAAATATGAATTTTAAGCTAAAATTATGAATCTTCAACCAAAAAAAATTAGTTTTTAAGAAAGCGGTTCAAGTTTCAACCAAGAAGATTAGTTTTCTACCCAAAAGGATAACTTCTACAAAATACATATATTTTTAACAAAATAGTTGAATTTTGAAGCTAAAAAGACGAATTTTCTATAAAATATTTGAATTTTTAATTTAAAAAGTTGATTTATAACCAAAGAGAATTATTTTAAACTAGAAAGATGAATTAATAACAAAAAATGTAATAGTTTGTATTTCAACAAAAAAATTGTTTTTAACAAAAAACAATTGAATTCTATTAATAAAGAAGTTTCATAAAAATAATTGAATCCTACAAAAAAATAATATCAATTTTCAGTCGCACAATTTCCAACGAAAGAATTGAATTTTTAAATAAAAAATATGAATTTTCAACCAAATACTTAAATTTTGAACTATACAAAAGATCAACTTTCATCAAAAAAAATGGAATAGTTAAATTTTCAGTTAAAAAATTCATTTTCGATCAAACAGAAGAGTTTTTAAATAAAATGATGAATCTTTGACTAGAATAGTTGAATTTTAAACAAAAAAGATAAATTTTCAACTAAAATGATGAATCTTTGACTGGAATAGTTGATTTTTCAATCAAATAGCGCTATTTTAAACCAAGAGGATTAATTTTCTACTAAAAATACGAATTTTTAATAACAAAATACATGAATTTTCTACCAAATAGTTGAATTTTAAACTAAAAAATATACATTTTGAAACAAAAATTGAATAGTTAAATTTCCAGTTAAAACACTCAAGTTAAAAAAATGAATCTTCAACAAAAAATTTAGAATTTCAACCAATGAAATTAATGTTTAACAAAGTAGATTAACTTTCAACCAAAAAGTTAAATTTTCAAATGAAAAAGATAAATTTTCAATCAAAAATTTAAGTTAAATTTTCAGTTAAAAAATTCATTTTCGATCAAACTGATGAATTTTTAAATAAAATGATGAATCTTTCACTGGAATAGTTGATTTTTCAAGAAAATAGTGCTATTTTAAACCAAGAAGATTAATTTTCTACTAAAAGACAAATTTTTAACAAAATACATCAATTTTCTACCAAATAGTTGAATTTTAAACTAAAAAATATAAATTTTGAAACAAAAATTTAATAGTTAAATTTCCAGTTAAAAAACTCAAGTTAAAAAAATGAATCTTGAACAAAACATTTAGAATTTCAACCAATGAAATTAATTTTTAACAATGTAGATTGACTTTCAACTAAATAGTTAAATTTTCAACTGAAAAAGATAAATTTTCAATCAAAAATTGAATAGTTAAATTTTCAGTTAAAAAACTCAAGTTTCAACAAACAAAAAAAATGAATTTTCTACCAATGAAATAAATTTTTACTAAAACGATGAATCTAACTAAAAGGATGAATTTTGCACAAATTAGTTCAACTTTCGACCAAATAGATGAATTTTCTACCAAATTTTGGACTTTTTAACGGTCATTTTTTCTAACCAAAGTTAATGTTTCTTTGGAAAATTATTTTTGAAAGAACAAATTAATTTAAAAATAACAAAATATTTTTAAGGAGGCGCCTAGCGATTAAACCGGCATATCGACGCCGCCATGGTAACAAAATGAGAATTGAGAATTGCACGACTTACGTTCTACGCTTTTTAGCTATACAGGTTACTGAACGCACCTAACCTATATTTATATTTTTGGTTATTACTATTATACTACATATAAGTTATGAGTCTCAATTATTTGCCCCAAATTTCGTATCAAAATGATATATAAGATTATATTAATTATTTTTCAATACCTATCTCATGAACTGTCTCTACATTATTTCTTCCCTCCACAAAAAAAAAAACATTTTTTGCTCTCTAATGCAGATGCACTTCATAAAGCAAAAGCTGGCAAAAGTTTAACAAATATTCGATCAAACAGGTTACTATATCAAAAAATATAACGAGAATGTAAACAAATGAGAATGAATAAAACTACATATTATAGTATTACTGCATCAGATACAGTACCTACAATTACAATTATTTATTTTTAGCCTGCATTATATATAAGTAAAGTTTTATAAATATACCCATTTCACTATGCGTAATGTGTATAGTCGCAACCAAAAATGAAATTAAGGTTCTTCATGATCATGTTTTTATTCTCTCAACTATCAGATTTATATTTCTTCTTTATACTAATTATATCGTTATATCAATATTAACAATCTCGAAATTGAGCCTAACAAGTGAAATACTAGACAGCCTAGACAGGTAAGGTACTCACCAAATTTCCCAGAAAAGGGTGTCAACTAAATCCCTGTTAAATCCTCGGATTAATACAGATTAATATCTCCTAGATACGTAGGTACCTATTTCACCACTTTTTCTAGAACCGTAGGTGTATGACTGTATGTCAAAGTATTCTTGTACTCGACTGATTCTGAGAGAACGATAAAGATAGAGCGAGAGCGAGGCCGAGAACGAGCGCGAGAGAGGAGGACAGAGCACAGAAAACGGAGAGCACTCGCGCGCTACACCCAGCCGCGCCGCCGGCAAGAGGAGGACAGATCATAGACCCGGGCTACGCGTCTTGTTGGGTCTCAATGCAATGCACTTCGGAAGCAATTGCGAGCAAAAATGGTAAATCTACAGTGCACACATACACGCACACACACACACATACAAACTCGTTTACGGACGAGAGCCGGAGTTCGATTGGAGCAACCTCTCGACTCACCGAGTGTTAAATGAATGCAATTTGCATGTGAAATTTGGAGAAAAGGGACTGACTTTCCAAAAGGTAAACGCGTGGGCGCGTTGAGTGGAGAATTTGTAGGTTGTGCTTGTACTGACTGTACTGACTGCTCGCGTCGCTGTCGTTCCCACCACCACCACTCCTCCACACCTCTCTCTTTGTGCCAGCACCGGAAACCCCGTCTTAAATGGTCTTCCAACCAACCAGCCACAGACGGACGGACGTTTGCTTTTGCTTTTGGGTTTCAGAGTTTCAGACATATGCAAGTGCAGATGGTGCAGATCTGTACTGCTGCTGTATACTGTAACCATGAGCAGTTAAATCTCTCTCTCGCTCTGTTAATGTATCCGATGCATATATGTGCATACAGCAGTAGGCTGATGCAGTTACCCCCCTTGGCAGCAAATATCCCAACACCTAAGAGGGGAATCACGATAACCAATGGGGAATTCAGACGTAACACCTTATCCAGGATATCCATTTTTGGTTCAAAGTTGATGATCTTTTTTATTTTGTAAATTCAAATATTCGGTTAAAATAGCTGTGAATTCGATCTCGAGTGTTTCCACTTTGTTCATATTTATAATTATATGGTGCTCATTTCACGAGCACTTTGCTTCCCGTTTAGCAAATGTATTTGCTTCCTCATAGAGGAAGCATTAGTTATTTTTTTCAATAATAGACAAACCAAAGTCTTCATTTTGCTCAATTTAAAAATAGAAATTTACTAAAAATGAAAAACTACAAAATAATCCAAAAAATGTTTTAAATACAAAGACAAATCAAATCTTGCGTTCGAAATAATAATTTTTTGAGCTGGAAAAGGGAAAGGAAAGTTCTGTCGCACCCTATCCCTTTCCCAGCTTTATGATTTCTTCACAAAAATTGCCATAATATTACTCTATTTGAAAATTTATGATCAAAAAGTATTTTCTATTCATGCATCAACTTTAAATTATGTCGATGAAAAAAGTTTTTCTGTTTGAAACTGGTGATTCAGATATTATAAATAAGCAGAACTTCCCTAATATTCAATAAAGTGTATTATTATTATTATAGATCAATCGATTTGCCTCGAATCAAGAGATTTTTTCCGTTCTTGCATCAATTTTGAATTATGTTACTGAAAAAAGTTTTACTATGAAAAACCGTGTTTTCAAATATTATGCAATTTCACAATTTCCATACTCTTCAATAAAATGTATTAATATTATAGGTTAATCGATTAGTCTCGAATCAACACATCTTTTCTGTTCTTGCATCAACTTTGAATTATGTTAATGAAAAAAGTTTTACTGTAAAAAAACGATTTTCAAAATATATAAATTACCATAACTTCCCTACTCTTCAATAAAATGTATTAATATTATAGGTAAATCGATCCGTTTCGAACCAAGGAATCTTTTATATTCTTGCATCAACTCTAAATTATGCAAATGAAAAAAGTTTTACTATAAAAAACCGATTTTCAAAATATTTAAATTACCATAACTTCCCTACAATTTGATCAAATGCAATAAAATTATAGGTCAATCGAATCGTTTCGAACCGAGGAATCTTTTATATTGTTGCATCAACTCTGAATTATGCTAGAGAAAAAAGTTTTACTATAAAAAACCGATTTTCAAAATATATAAATTACCATAACTTCCCTACTCTTCACTAAAATGTCTTAATATTATAGGTCAATCGATTCGCCCCGAACCAAGGAATCTTTTATATTCTTGCATCAACTCTGAATTATTCTAATGAAAAAAGTTTTACTATAAAAAACCGATTTTCAAAATATTTAAATTACCATAACTTCCCTACAATTTGATCAAATGCAATAAAATTATAGGTCAATCGAATCGTTTCGAACCGAGGAATCTTTTATATTGTTGCATCAACTCTGAATTATGCTAGAGAAAAAAGTTTTACTATAAAAAACCGATTTTCAAAATATATAAATTACCATAACTTCCCTACTCTTCACTAAAATGTCTTAATATTATAGGTCAATCGATTCGCCCCGAACCAAGGAATCTTTTACATTTTTGCATCAACTCTGAATTATTCTAATGAAAAAAGTTTTACTATAAAAAACCGATTTTCAAAGATATAAATTACCTTAACTTCCCTACTCTTTGATAAAATGCGTTATTATTATAGGTCAATCGATTCGTTTCGAACCAAGGTATCTTTTATATTCTTGCATCAACTCTGAATTATGCAAACGAAAAAAGTTTTACTATAAAAAACCGATTTTCAAAATATATAAATTACCATAACTTCCCTACTCTTCAATAAAATGTATTAATGTTATAGGTAAATCGATCCGTTTCGAACCAAGGAATCTTTTATATTCTTGCATCAACTTTGAATTATGCGAATGAAAAAAGTTTTGCTATAAAAAACCGAGTTTTAAAATATTATTGAGTGCTAGAAAAAAATGCAATACATATTTTTAGAAATCCTTCGGTCAGTTTCAAGATATTAGTGAGGAAAATAAGATCTCCAAATTTCATCAATTTATCTGCAACCATTTCCTAGTCATCGTGTTCACAAAAAAGCGTGACATCCACACATCCAAACATCCACACACACACATGCGGACAATTGCTTAGAACATTGTATTAGACATTTTTAAATTAGGGAGGGTTTAATTAAATGAATTTAAAAATTTTGAAAAATGTCACCATTACAAAGCTTCCTCTATGAGGAAGCAAAATGTATGTAATTTGTTTAAAATTCGTCCTTTTTTGTAGAAAAATAATCTTCTTGCTTTAAAATTCGACATTTTGAATACAATTTTCTTTGTTTATTGACTAAAACATCTTTTTTGGTTGAAAACTCAACTGTTGTTGACAATTCGTGTTTTCGGATTAAAGATTCAACTGTTTTGTAGAAAATTTGAAATTTCTCTGGAAAATCCAACAGTTTGATAGAGAATTAAATTAAAATTTTAGTGTTTGGTTGAAAATTAATCTTCAATGACAGAAATAATAAAAAAATTATTTAAAAATGTAACATTTATTACAGAAAGATTGTTTGTTATTTTCGACATATGAAAATAAATGTTTAATCAGGGTGTCTAGTGTCCTGGAATTCCTTGAAAACCTGGAAAAACCATGAAATTCGTTTTTACCTGGGAAAAAACCTGGAAAAGTCCTTGAATTTTGCTCGTGGTTCTGGAAGTT